>VDFB02245742.1:0-62892 GCA_007258455.2 Sequoia sempervirens | reverse complement strand
AGTTGGCAAGACTATTGAAGAAGTTGTTGAAGATAATGCCTTATAGCCTGTGAACTTATTAAATGAGCTTCCCCACTTTGTTGAAGAGGAGGTATATTCTGTCATGGACAAAGAGCATAGGGAGCCACAATTTGAAGATTTGTTTTCAGTTATCCAACAGGGATATCAACTCCTTAGTCAAGAAGATCAGACTATAGTAGCCAATGAACAACCTACATATTACCTCCAATCAACATCTTTTCAAGGAAAAGATGAAGTCTTTAGAGAAGATAAAGAGATCAAACAAGAGGAGAGTTCAAGTTTTACCCTTACCAGGGGCTGTCCAATTAGGTACCTAGCTCAGATGGAGTCCAATACTACACCAAGAACGTATCTTACACCCAAGCATGAGGGTACTGCTCAGGAGGAGCGCACTCAAGTTACCTTTCCACCTCAGAATGAGAATGTTTACATTCTATATGAAAAGGTTAGTAAGCTTGAATATGTTCTGCAAGAGATCTTGCAGCCATCCGTTGAATTGTCATGCATGCTTCATTTCTCTTTAGTTGTGCTCCAACGTAGCAAACATTGTAATTTTTTTAGAAAGGGCAGTTATTTCACCCAACCTGTCAATGGGTTTGTTTGACCAACTTCTCACTGGTTAGTGTAGGGTAGGTTTAGTTGTTATTTCTTTCCCTAAGTGTTGTTTCAACACATGTAAATAGTTTATTTCAGTTTTTTTTGTTTTCAATGAGTGCCCTGTGTTCTATTGACTTACAACTGTGTTGTAGCCATGAGTAAGGCTACCCCAGGTCCGTTCCCGAGTTTTCCTAATGACTCCATGCCCAATGGATAAGCCTAGACTACTGGTCTTCATGTTTAGTAGGTGAACATCTAGCAAAGGTCACCAAAAATGTTACCTAATTTTCACCCTCAGGCCTAATCAGGTAAGGCATCTATGTTGCAGGTGTTCATAAGGGCCAAATGGGATATTTTAGTTGAGGGTTAGTTCATGCATTTGGTAGCATTTCATAGAGAGCTCAGTTGGGAGGCCTGCTTTGTTGGAAACATGCCTCAATTGTCACAGGCTCAAGCTTCCATTAGACCCAAGTCGGTATGACATCTTCACTCTCTGGCTGACTTGCAGCTTTGATACCTTCCATTTTGAATAGGTCATTGTGACCCAGTGTCTATCTTGCCGAACGCGTTCACTATGGAGACTATCGCTATGACAAGAGGGGTTCGCTATGACCTCTTATCACGTGGTTTTCTTTGGCCGATAAGCCATTCAATCATTGTTCGTTGAGACTCATGGCGATAAGCATGCATCTCGACAAAGGATATTTCCTTCAGAAAAGTGTCTTGCTGAGGGATGAAGGTCACATCGACTGGACACTTCGGGGTAGGTGAAGGAGCTCACTAAGAAGTCTTAGCGAGAATGGAATGTCTTGGCGACAACAAGAAGGGTTCGGCAGGAGTCTTGCCGATACCAGGATGGGCTCACCAAAATGTTTTAAAGCTCGACATAAGGTCCTGCTGAAGCAGTGCAGTCTTGCCGAAGGTTGAGAAGACTTCAGAAAGAATGCGGGAGTTCAGCGTGGGTCTCAACGAAACATAAAGAAGCTCGCCAAGAGAAAAGTGACCTCGCTAAGATGTTTCACCGATAGGGTGAACTCTTGCCGATGAAAAGGGTCTTGACCAAGGAAACAGTTTTGCCATGATGTCTTGGCGAAGGATAGATGTCTCCCTGATCGAAGAGAAAGTGGCTCATCGCCAAGAGATAGGTAGCCCAGCGAGAGGTTTGGCTGACATGCCAATGTCTTGCCGATGACAAGAAGCCTCGGTATAACATTCTAAGTTAGAGAAAGGTCTCCCCAACTCGGTGTTGTCTGGCTGACAGATGAAGAGGGCTCAGCGGATATCAAAAGAACTCGGCGAAGAAAAAGACCTCGGTGTGAGGTCTGGGAAAAGTTAGAATGTCTCGCTGAAAGTATGAAGAGCTCGAGAGTGGCGTGCGTTTGGGGTGACATCAATCAACTCCTACCGAAGATGAAGGGCCTCGGGGTAAAATTTTTCCTTCAGTAAAACATCTCACTGACACACGAATGTCTTGCTGAATGAAAAGGAGCTTGAGCCCAGAGGAGAAGAGTGAGCTCGGGGTGAATGAAATGGGCTCGCCATGAGGTCCTGCCAACTCGGTAATGTCTTGCTAACATGGATGTGCTTGCCGAGGGCGTGGGGGCTCGATAGAAGGTTTCACCGACTAGCAGAAGGTCTCCCCGACCATGAAATGGGCTCGCCGATAGTATATTGCCTGCAACATGAGCTCTCACCGACTATTCTATGATATGCCAATAACTGCTGAGACACATAATTGCATCGGTGAGACACTTCCAGTTTCTCGCCGAGATGCGATTCTAACTGAAGGAGTTTTTGAACACCCAAAAAATCCACGTGGAATACACTCGACCAATCGAGGAGAGCTACAAGTGAATCGTTGATAGCTTGACCAGTGTCAAGAGAACCAACAAAATGTGAATCAACGTGTATCTGTTCTGAGCTCGGGGACATTCAATGCAGCTCTTCGGTAGAGGATTCAAGATGGACATGATGCCAGGAAGTGAATGCGGTAGCTGCAAAATATCTAAAGAAGAATTTCTCCAGGGGATGACTCTTTGTCGGCATGGACACGCAGAGTGCAACATTTAATTCAATCAAAAAATCTAAAGGCTAATCTTTCTGAGCCCGATATTTTGTAAGCCTAGAGGGGCCGACACATTTTTGTATTTTAAGGCATTCTTGCCTTCTTGAAAAGGAGTTCTGGAGTATGCTCTTTTGAAGTCTATGACCCTTTTGCAATCCTCTCTCAGACTAGCAGGATTCTGTAACTCAATTTGGAACATAATATACAAAATCTACCTTGGTTACTATTGATGGTCCGTCATCCTGCCTTCTGATTATTGTGAAGTATTGTGCATTCTTTTTTGATTCATTGAGCTACTTAGTGAAATTTTCTCTTTCCTTATAGCTTTTGTTTCATGTCGCGCCTTTCTTTGTAGAAGTAGTATCATGTAGGTTTCAAACTGTGTTTACTTAATCCTTTACATGATCTTCTAGTTTGTGAAAATCTGCCTTTCCTTCTTAAAGGCATGTGCATGTCAAACCTGTTTGAATGTGTGATCTATAGGATCTTGTTGTGCAGTCTCATGGTTGTCACCAGTATTCAAGTGTAGCTTGAGTATCTCATTGTTCCTATCATTTCGGTGCATCACCTTAAGGTTTATTTTTTATTTTTATGCATTTTCTCTCTCCCTTTTCCTTCAAAAAACCAGTAGTTTTAGGTGACACCAAAGGAAGCCGGCCTTCTCCGGAGGTTCATTTCAACTATAGGCAATCCGCAACCTTGAAATGATCCCATGTTTCACCAGAAAGCTTAGTTCTTACAACTTTGCATAGGGTGCATTTCTAGGTGACAACAAGTATGTCATATATGTCATATTTTTTCATCTATTTTAATTGTTGTTAGTTCATCACTAGTAAATAAAGGATGAAATATGTACCATTAATATTCTTTATATTAACAAATTATTTTTTGTTGTAGATTGATTGGTGAATTTTTGTTGCCACCATCAAATATTTTACCTCACTCATACCGAGATTTATCTGGCATTATGAAAGATATTGAAATGGAGTATCAAGCAATAGATGCATGTCCCAATCATCATACTATATATTATAAACAACATGAATTTGCAACAGAATGCCCAGAATGTCATATCAGTAGATATCAAATAGATCAACTACCAAAAAATGTACCTCACAAGGTTCTTCATTATATTCCCATTATTCCACATATGCACCGATTATTTAGGTGTGAAAGTGTAGTGCAATTTATGGATTACCATGCACAAAATAGAAGTGGAGATGACATTCTTCGAATTCCTGCGGATGGTTTTACATTTAGGGACATGGAGGAAAAATGGCCACACTTTAAAGAAGAACCTCGTAATCTCAGGCTTTCATTTGGGAGCAGAGCGGTGTCAAACCATTTGGAGGCTGAGATCTATTTACTCAGTGTGCCTGTTTTTGTTATCAACAATAACATTCCTCCATGGATGTCAATAAAGAGGAGCACATAACTTTTTTAATTTTTAAAAAAATTTATTCAAGGGTAAATGCTTTTGACCGGAGCTATGACAGATACAACCATTCAACAATACCACCCCAACAGAGTTTGAACCTTGAGTGGAAAGAACAACAATGCCACCTTTAAACCATCACACCATACCAAATGGCCGTGAGGGCACATAATGTTGTCAATGATTGTTCGGTATTTATTTACATCAATTTTATTTAACGTAGTAGCATTCATTTTGTCTTATTTGTTGCATAATGACATACTTTTTCATTTAATAGTCATGTACATTAATTTATATATATTGTAGTAAAATGGTTTGTAATAATTATGTAATGTTTATGTTCATTCAACTAGGTAAGTACCAAGTTAAAGATATGAATGTATATATCGAGCCTCTTATCGACGAGTTACTAAAGTTATGGAATGGCGTCACTATGTATGACTTCTCTAGACCAATAGGACAAAAACAATTTCAATTCCATGCAATGCTTGTATGGACAATTCATGATGCCCCAGGGCTAACACATTTTTGTGGTATGTTATAACATTCAACTGTACTTTAACAATATTTAATTTTATGAAGTAGATATTATGCATGTTTTTAAAATAATCTATTCATTATAAATAATTATAAAAATTGACATATTTAATCCAATTATATATTATCTTGCAGGTCTTCAAACAAAGGAAAACTTTGCATGTCCAATTTGTGGTCCAAAGATGAAATCTCATCATTCAACAAGTTTAGGAAAGCAGGTGTTTGATGAGTATAGGCACTTCCTCCATAAAAATCATAAGTATCAAACTATTGGAAAACATCTTTTCAATGGGAAAGAAGATACTACATCAAAACCACGAAGAATGACACCTCGCCTATGGAAGTTGGAATATAATAGAATTAATCGTCAATGTTATACATCAGATCAAATTGTTTATCTATCATATATGATATGTTTTGAATTTATATTTTTATATTGTGTTGTGTTTGCTCATGCTGTAATTGACAATTATTGTTGTTGTTAATTTTTTTAACTTATATGCTTCATGAAGGTCATCAAGGCATTAATGGTCAGCTTCCACAGGGATTGAAAAGTTATCCCAGACAATTTAGTAGGTTGCCCTACTATGAGCAGCTACAAATTGTGCATTTGTTTGATACAATGCATATCGGAAAGAATATAACAAAAACATAATGGAAAATATTGGATGGAAGGCATGACAAAGAAAAAATTATCAAAATTTGTAGTGACATTCAGGAAGCCAATCATGTAATGAAAAATGTCATTCAATTAAATAGTGATAGAGACCAAATTAATATAAGTTCCCTTCCTTGGTTATTAATGGAACAGGAAAGCAATGCTATAAAAGAAGTCATATGAAAAATTCAATTTCCCACAAGATTTGCTACGAACATAAACAATATAATAACAAAGAAAGGCAAATTTGGGTCAGGGATGAAAACGCATGATTAGCATACCTTCATTAAGGTAATTATTCCGGTATATTATATACACTTGTATAATGCATGTACTTTTCAGTGTATTATGTTTACTACTTTTGGAAAAATAATGAAAAGATCATTTTATAATTGTTGCAGTACATTATACCTCTATCTCTCCTAGAAAACTTCGACAACAATGTCAAGCAAGTTATATATGATCTTGGAAAATACATGAGGTAAGTAGCGATATTTATTCAATTCGTTATATACATCTTATAATTTCCATTTGTTTTTCTTATTATGTAATATACTATATATTTTTGTTAAATCTCATTAATATATTTGTGCCTTAAATCACTTTTAGATGGCTTCCATCTAAAGAAATCCATAAAGAAGATATAAATTATTGGAAGAGAAAAATTCTTCATCTAATGTGTGAAATGCAAAAGTGTCTACCTTTGACATTTTTCAATGCACAAGAACACTACCTCATACACCAAGTTGAGGAGATTGAATTGTGTGGACCTGTACACACAAGGTCAATGTGGATGGTTGAGAGGCACTTGAAATTTTTGAAGGCTTTGGTTAGACAAAGAGCACATCATGAGGGTTCTATGGTGGAGGGATATATAGTATACCAGACCATGGTGTACATTAGTGAATATCTTCCTAAGTTTGCAGCAAAGATACATGTAGATCACATTTGGGATCCCAACTCCATTAACACATTTGAAGGGGAGTACCTAATGGGGAAAGGTAGATTGAGGAAAGTGAGAGGTAATTCTAAGATGGTCATGGAGATTAATTGGAATATATTTTACATATGGTTTTTATGTATATTGTACTTATTTAATTTTTAATCTTCAATATACATCAATTATAAATTAAGGTCGTATACTGTGGTATTTAACTAATTATATGTCATTTCTGAATTTCAATTTTTTTTGTCTGATTGGTGAGAGTGGGATGCACTACATTTTGTACGTCATAAAAAATATTGATTGGATGATGGTATGGATTGAACGATGTCAACAATTTGGTCGCGCATTAACATGGGAAGGTGTGGCTTAATTGGTTAAAGAAGCTCATCGTAATGGAGATTCCAATATTACACAAAGGGAAATTGATTTAGCATATGGTTTAAGAGATAAAACAATGATAAAATAAGGCTAATCACCCATATTATTTAATTATTTTCAAATTATATTGATGTATATATGCTGAGATTTTTCTCTTGCATACATTTGGCCAAGAATAAATAAGTGCTTCATCAACCCCACATATTGCAAATAATTTTACATGTTTGACATATTGTAGTGAAACACCACAAGGCTATGGGCAATGGTCATAAATTCCCCAAATCAATATGTTGATGACATGAAGCGAAAACTTAGATTCCGGTACAACGAGTCTTCGTGACTAATGTTTCATCTAGAAGTGACATACATGCAGTAAGTTCTAAAATTGATACTATCAATTTTGATGATATACTTGGAGTGACTTTAAGTATTTCAAATTATTTTTGTTCTCCGTCCAATGGTATAGGCTACGATTGAATGAAAATGATCCCAAGAGAACTACTATTGAACATGATAATGGATTTACCATGGTTAATACAAGGTCGATCGAGCGAGCTGGAAATGAGCCCTATGTTCTTCCAAGCCAATGTGAGCAGGTATTTTACTCAGAGGTTCCAGGTAAACCAGGTTGGTCATTTGTTGTTAGAAATGATCCAAGAGGAAGGTCGATAAAGTATAATGTGGTGGAAGAAGAAGATATAGAAGAACTAGAAGATGATGTAGATGATGATGAGGATCAATAGTTAGTTGATGATGTCCTTGACGAAGATGTCAAAGATGAGGAACTAGATCATGATGATGTAGTAGTTAATGTTCATGAAGATGATATATGTGTGGATGATGACATTATCAAAACTGACATCGATGACGATGATGATGATATGACCAATCCTTACAATGTTGAATCTGGATCGGATGATACAGACAAAGAGTTGGATGATGAAGAAGATCAATGACATTGAAATGCATGAGTTATGCGATTATATTATCTATTTGATATTAATTTCTTGATATAATTATATTTGAATTATGTGGTTACATAATTAATTCATGATATTTTTAATTTTTATGCCATTACATAATTAATTTAAAGATGTACTTTTTAATGTTTGAAAGGTCAAAAAATTAAAACATCTCAATAGTGATGTTAACAACCTTGAAATTAGTGTGTTTTATGTTTCATGTGATCATAAAAGATTAAAAAGTCAGTTGTAGAGGTGGTTGTTCAGTGGTTTACATGTAAAGTCCTTTAAAAGGAATAAATTGATCATTGTAATGGTTGTTGATGGTTGAGGATTTAAAATACAAGCTCTTGACATTCAAAAATCTGTGTTTTTCTTCAATTTTTTTGTATTTTTCCTGTTATGCAGCACTGTACGGTCACATGCAACCATATTTTGATGTGAAATCAATTCCAAGTCATGAATATATGTGTTAGCTTTGATTTGAATTTGATTTGAGGGCTTAAGGCATTGATTTGAGTTAGAAAGCTTCATTTCTTTGCATACAACCTGGTTACCCTATTTTTGAGGGTTTTGTAGTCCAAACATGATATAAAGGGGCTATTACACTTTTTGTGATTATTGTAGCTTGTGTAAGAGGCCCCATGGATATTTTTGTAATTGTAGGATGCATGAATAGGGCGTAGGATGAGAAATAAAGAAGGTATAGCTGCTATCCTCAAGAGTTTTGTGAAGAAAAACATGTGAAATGAGAGGTTCAAGCCTAGGTTTCAACAAAATATGTATGGGAGATCTCATTTTATGAATTTTTATCCATGTGCAGACCTAATGGGTTGTTTCTTCCCCTCTTCTGGAAAAAACAAACGATTTTGATTTTGATCTTTGATCTGACGGATCGACCTGATCCGATCCTGATCCTGTCCGCAATGATCTGATGACGGCTACGATTTCGATTTTTCGACGGACGAACTGATGGCGACCGGACCTGAACTCCTTTATCGACGATCCGGATTTCTTTGTCTTATTCTCCATCTCTTCTCTCGACTTGATCTTCCCTTTACTCCGGACCCGATTTTATCATAACTTAAAGCGGATCCCGTTTGTCTTCGGTCATTTGCTGAAAGTTTGCCGAGCGATTTTGTCTTTAAACCTTATCTTATCACGAAGGATCGATTTATCGCATTTTTGGGAGGGTTTTTAAAACATCTTAAGTCCCATCGCTTCATCTAGGTCTTGCCCCCTTTAGTTTTATAATTTTATTTCCTTCGTTTAATTTTATTCTCCTAAGTCTTGGATGGTCTCATGCTCCCTCATTTAAGTGACAACTTATGTCATTGTTTGTCGTTGGCCTAGTGATGTCCCCTTATTCCTTTAATAAATGTTTTTATTTTGTAGAGGGACAAGTTTGCATGACTGTTGATCAATCATCGTTTGATCTCAGTCATTCCCCGCCATCCCGCAATGACCCCACCACACTATCTTGGTTGATCACGATATCACAGGAAAGCACCACATGTCTCGTTCCAGTGATGCCAAAGGGATGATAAAATACTTTGATGCATCTATTTGATTTTAATACATTATGTAGTGGATTACTAAAGTGTTTATGAGATGCACATGCTCCAAATCAACACATACGTTATAATCTCGGTAGGAAAGGTGCTCGATGGTTAAAGAAAAAGATGGTGACTGTATTGGATGAACTAGATTGCTGATGGTTGAAGATCCATGGTTGCCCACCATCGCGTGATCAAAATTTGTGAGGTTTTTATCAATTGCGATATCGCGGGCAAGCGCCACGTGGATTTTGTTGGCAACGCGTGGTATGGTGGGCCCCTTGTTGCCACGATGGAGATAATGTCAGTTTGATTTGAAGGAAGCCGTTCGATGATCTGACCAAGGTGAAAGATCAATGACCAATATTTGAATTTGTATCGAATGCGATTGGAGCCGTTCGTGCAGTGCGCGAGTAAGCTTTAATAGCAGACATGACATCTACTACCAGGGTTTGATCGAAATAAAGCAATTTTTCTTTTGCTTTTGGTATCATAAAGCATTCAAAACATCTTTGTGGAGCAGTTGTGGAGCCAAGGACGAAGTTACAAATTGTTACAACAAGAACTTGGGTTTCTGCAAGCGCAAAGCCGTGAGTTCATTTATGTATCTCCTGGTTATTCTGAATTTGAATTTGGGGGAAATTTGCTTTGTGCTTGTCGTAGAGCTTGTCGATAGTTGTTTTAGGGCTATAAGTTAATTGAATAGTGGGAAATTGCAAGGTTTTGTTCTGTAATTTCATATTTTGTTAAGCCCTAGTTTGTTTAAAGTTTGAAATAGCAAGGAAGCCCTAGTTTACTCGGGATGGCACCGAAAAAGCAACACTCTTCCCAAATTGATTATTTAAGTAGAAACTTATATGATGACTTCTTGGATCAATTTCCCTTGTTGAAAAATGATAGGAAGAAGGGGTTGGTTTTGATGTGAGAAAAAACTCTAGGGGAGGGATTAGTATATAATTGTTCTAACATAGCTGATGTTGGGGTTCCTCTTATTAGTCTAGAGATGTTCAAATTATGGTTTGGACAGAGGAATTTTCCCCACCCCTTTTCTAATGGTTGGATGTATGATATGGGGAAGTTAGTGGTACTGAATGTGTTCCCTGATATAGACTTGCTTAGGGTAGTGGCTACATGATATGACCTTGTCACACGGGATTCGAGATAATGATAGAAAGGTTATGTTAAGCATCAACAAAGAGGAATTCTGACATGTTTTTGATTTGAGTGAACCTAGTATATTATTGGTTCCTATTGATCTTGAAGAGATGAAGCAAGAATATGGGAGGTCAAAATCACTTTTTAGAGCTAAGTTGCTCCCACCTCATTTGGCTAGGGCAGGAAGTTCAAAATTCCATATTAGCCCTAATGACCAAGAACCTTTCAGACTGAATTGCTTTGCAAAGCATTTCTTGGCTACCTTTTACTCATTGTGCCAAATTTTGGATTTTCACCCCAACACAGTGATGCCTATTGCTTACATGTTTATGGGGGTGAAAATACAACACCCTAATTTCTCAGTAATTTATGATTTTGCTTCTTTATTGGCCGAAAAGATACATGAAGGGCTGTCAATGTTGCAGAGAAATGATACAGGCACTCCATTCTTCTAGTATTCCATGTTAATGTATATGTTCTTGTATAAGAATGTTGAATTCTTCTACGAGAATATGGAGTTAAGGCAGTGGGTTGATGGAGAAAGATTGTCGGTGTAGGTATGGATTGCAAATTTATCATGTAATAGGGAAAACACTAGTTATGTGCATTTTGAAAATTGTTTTGCTTCTAGATTGAGAGCCAGGTTGATGGTAAATGTACCCAGGATTCCTGAGGAGTTGCATGATTTCCTCAGACCAAAGGGGAGGAAGCCAAAATTGAATGTTTTCCATTACTAGGGTGATATCATTCCATACCCAGTCAACACTGTCTTGAGGGTGTATGGTTTTCAGGGGACCCCTCACATATTACTGTAAAATGTGCCACCAAGAGTGGGGTTTGCAAAATTCATGTGGCAGATTGGTTGTATCCATGAGGACAACCTTACTGGGAAAGGTAAAGGAACATTCTTCTTAGATTACATTGTGGTGTCAGATTTTTTTTTTCAAAGGGAGGCTGGATACATTTTGGGAATTTTTTTGAGGAATACCATTTGAGGTGTGGCCCCAAGCGACAACATGATCCTGAGGGCTTCTTTACTCTTTTTAGAAAAAAAATGATAAAAGGTGGTAAGTTTGTGCATGATTTCAACTTCCCTGAAGAATTGATTAGAAATGAATTTGACCTAAATAGGCAGGAGTTGAACAAGGAGAAGTGGGTAGCTTATGACAAACTATTGGATATTGTGCACAAAATGGATCCAAATTATGATCCATTGATGGAGTTCAGTACATATCATAAGAAAATTGACTTCTTGATGGGTAACTTCAAAGAAATCATGGGCACCTTGATGACCAAAAAGATAAACTTGGAGTCAGATTTGGGCATACAGGAACAAGATGCCAAGCCAATTGAAGTGAGGCCAACTTACCAACCTATAGAAAGATGGCCTATTTACAAAAGGAAGAGAAATGATAGTAGTGATGAAGAAGAAGAGGATAGAAAGGGAAAGAAAATAATGAAATTGCCTACACAAAAAGGTCCAAAGTTCAAAATGCCTGGAGCAATCAAGATTATTGACTTCGATGCATCACCTGAAAATAGTCCCTCACCACCACCATCAGAGCCAAGCCCTAAAAGGAAAATAATTGAACAATCACAAGAGGATTTGGTGGATGAGATTGTTGTC
The DNA here is from genome assembly GCA_007258455.2 of Sequoia sempervirens. Taxonomy (NCBI): domain Eukaryota; kingdom Viridiplantae; phylum Streptophyta; class Pinopsida; order Cupressales; family Cupressaceae; genus Sequoia; species Sequoia sempervirens. The sequence goes on along the minus strand of VDFB02245742.1, from coordinate 50,955 downwards.
ACTAACGAGGATATGCATATGGGTATGCCTTCCCCTCCTAGGCTGGCTAAATTGGTTCTCTCTGATCTGGATATGAAATGAAAATGTGTACAAGATGCAAGAATGGAGGCATGTAAAGAGTTTCTAGATGAAAATGCATTTGTAAAACCTCAAGTCTTCTTGCAACTAGTATGGAGAATGAAATTGGAAGAATATCAAGATAAATGCAAGAGGAGAAGAGAATTGAGACCTAATAGGCCAGACCAGGAGAATGATGATGAAGTGAAAGATGAACTAATGGAAGAGTTCAAGAACATCACTCCTGAGGAGGGGAGAAAATTAGTAAATCAAGTCGGTGTCTTGATTTTACCTGAATGGGACATTGCAGATACTGTAGCTTTCAATGATATTATGACGTCCAAGCACCCCTTACAAGACTTTGAAGAAGAGGTCAAGGCAGCATTGCAAGATTTTGCCTTTAGTGAAGAGTATGAAACTTTAGCAATTTGGGCTTTGGCCCCTCAAGGGAGGAAGCTGAATGTTACTGATATTAACCCAAATCTAAGAGGAGGGTTGATAATAAAGAGAGCTTCAGAGAACTCAACCATAAATGCTACTAATTTGACTGTAAATGTGGTCAAATTGGCCCAAAAGACTGCTGAAAGAGAGGAGGATCAAAAGAAAAGCTTAATGGAGAAGTACAATGCCATAATTGAGGAATATAACAAGATGTAGCAAAGGAATGTTGAGCTACAGACTAAGGTGGATAGATTAAAGAACAAGTAGATTGGGGAGACATCAAGTGCTCCAGGGATCCGAACATTTCCTTCCACATCAAGGTTAGTGCCTCCTACTTCTCCTATTGTGTCTACACCAGGGTCTCCCAGTCAAACTCCTTCCCTTAGCCCTACTTTAGAACTAATTGATGAAGAAATGGAATACTCTGTTGATCCTTCAAAGAAGTAGATAATGCATAAGATTTCAAAGTTACAAGCATCCTTGAAGGTGAGTGAGGAGGGAATATTCTTAAAGAAAAGGGAGGTTGTAAATCTTGTATTGAGACATTTAAATGAGAAAGTTGATGACAAATTGTCATATGTGCATTCTTTATATTCTTTATTATTAAGTGCAATCAAGAATATTGATAGGGATCAGGAGGTTGTAGTACCATTAATTGAAAGACTAATCCCTAGGGCCAATGATCTTCACATAATGTATAAAGCTTCAAGGTTTGATGTAAATAATAGGTGCAAATCATTAAGGCCTACTTAGGTATTAGTTAAGTCATTACAAGGTTTTCAGACCTTACCAGATGACTTGAGTAGGAAGATCAGAGAATTGGTGAAGAAATTTGATGATTGGAGCGACACATTGCTACCTGACATAATTGATGAGCAGGGAAATATTAGGTCACTCCAACAATAACAAGATCAGGCAAATGAAGTCATCAATTGTCAAATGAGATTAATTTGTGATGACTCGGATTATGATTTATTAGTGAGTTGTATGGATAAAATTATTAGCACTAGTTCATTCTTTGAATCTTTTGAAAGAGAAGTGAATCAGGTGGTAGTTAAGTATACACCTTATAGTGACAAGGTAAATGAGGTAATCAATTTTAATTGGCCAACTGATGAGGAATACCAGAAATGGGTAAACATACATTTAACTGAGGAGGAGTAAAAAGGAGTAGGTTGTTAATGGTTGACAAGTCAGCTGTTGTAGTTACAACGGATTACAATTTTGTTTTTGGTGGCAGTATTGGTGTGGAATTCTTTAAGCTTTGTTGCTTCATCAATCATTCTCAACGGGCACGATGAACAAGAGGATTCTCCAGGAAATTTTTGTTGTAACAAATTTTGGAATGTCACAAAGCGGTCCAATTGGCTGGTGGTGTGTGTGCTTTCTGGCCCAATGCTTGTTTTCTCCTTCATTTCTATAAGAAGGATTTCAAGGCCAAAAGTACGGGTTAGTAGGTTAGATATTTTTTGGTTGAGTCTAAGTAGAGTTGCAAAGAAAATTGTAAAGTTTGATGGTTTTAAGGAAAATGCAATTTAGGTTTTGAGTCATTCTGTAGTAGGTTTTGAATTCATGGGGATTTGATGTTTTATGACAGTACTGGAATTTGAATTGAAATGATTAATTCAAAGTCATGTCTCTCCATTGTACATGCACATATGAATTTTGAATAAGATAATCAAGGGTTGTCTCGTTCATCTCACTGTTGTGGTGTGTATGATTTCTATTTTGGATTTAATTCAAGGAATTAATTAAAATGATTGAATGGAATTGTAGATGGATATGTTCTGTACAAGGATTTGATAAGTAGTATTGGGTTTGAATACATGTTGATGAAATTGTAAAGCAATGTTCTCAAGGATCTTATATGTTATGCATTAAATCTGTTATAAACCCTTAGATGTTTATGAATTTGAATCCCTCAATGGATATATGACACTGATCTAAGTTGTACTCATTTGTATGGTTCAATATTTTGTTTGTCTTTACCTAGCGCTTGCTACAAATTGCAAATAAATGACTATTTTACACTGTGGAATGTGTTGTAGTTATCTCATGCTCCAAATAGTTGATATTATTGATGAAAAACCAATTCTATTCAGTATTATCCTATTATGTTGAGCTATTAAATGAGATTATCTGTTGTTGTTAATGTCGTTTACAATAATGGTGCAGAGGTTGTAAACACATTAAGGGATCACCCTCCCAGGTCTTCTAGAGCCCAAAGTGTAGGTCTTTAAAATCCTCATCAGTTGGTCCATAAGTGAACCTTAACCACAAGTGAACCTTGATCCTAATTAAATCATAACCCTAACCATACTACAATTGAACCCTAACACTAAGTGAACCTTAACTATAATCCTAACATTAAACCTAATTCTAACCTAATGCTAATTTAACCCTAACCCTACAACTAACATAAAAGATTTATTTTGTAACCCTAATTGAACCCAAAATGTAATCATAATTACACTCTAACCCTAATCCTTATCCTACTTGAACCCTTAACCATAATTGAACCCAAACCGTAATCCTAATTACACTCTAACTCTAACCTAAATTAAACCCTAGTCGTTATCATATCACTAATTAAACCTTAACCATTATCATAGCATGAATTAAACCCCAACCCCAATTTTAATTGTAATACTAATTGAACCCTAACCCCGAACCTTATTAAAACCTAACCCTACTTGAACCCTTACCCTAGCCTAAAATTAGTCCTAGCCATATCCCTAATTGTTCCTAAAATTAATTAAACCCTAACCTTAGTTGAGTCCTAACCCTAACCCCAACCTTAATCCTAACCTTTTCCCAAAGCTTTATCCTATAACCCTAACCTAATCTTAACCCTAGTTTAACCCTAATCCTAATTGAATATAAACCCTAATCTTAATGCTAATTAAATCCTAACTAAATATTAACCCTTACCGTAATTGTAACCCTAACTCTAATCCTAGTTGTATTCTAATCCCAACCCTTACCTTGATCCCAAACTTTATCCTAAAACCCTAACCCTAATTTTAAACATCAATTTAATCCTAACCTAACCATAGTTGAATCTTAACCATAATAATTCCCTAACCCTAATACTAACTAATCTCCAACCCTAACCCTAATATTAACTTGTAGCTCCTAATCAAAACCCTAATTGAACCATAATCCTAACCATAACCCTAATGTTGAACCATAATCAAAACCCTAACCCTAAATCCCTAGTTGAACTATTACCCTAACCTAACATTAACCCTAACCCTAACCCTAATTGTATTGAACCCTAATTGAATCGTAACCTAAGCCTACTTGAATTCTAACCCTAACCCCAACCCCAACCCTAAAATTTACCCCATGTTTTATCCTATAATGCCAACGCTAACCAAAACCCTAATTGAACCCTATCCTAACCCTGACCATAATTGAACTATAACCCTAATTAAACCCAAACCATAACTCAAACCCCAAACCTAATTCTAACCCTAATGTTGACCCAAAGATTCATTTTGAAACCCTAACCCTAACCCCAACCTTCACCCTAATGTTGACTCAAAAATTTATCTTAGAGCCCTAATTGAATCCTAACTCCAATTGAACCCTAACCATAATTAAATTTTAATCCTAAACTTAAACCTAACCTTAATTGAATTCTAACCCAAAAGCTTATCTTAGTTATAACCCTAACCCTAATTATAACCCTAATTCTAATTCTAACCCTAGCTATAATTCAAAATCTATTCATAATTATAATTTTAATACTAACCATAATTCTAATACCAATTGAATCCTAAACCTTATTAAAGCCTAGCGCTAATTTAACCCTTACCCTAGCTTGAAATTAATCATAGCCCTAACCCTACTTGAATTCTAACCCTTACCCTAGTTGAGTCCTAATCCCCCAACCCTAATCCTAACCTTTATCCAAAGCTTTATCCTATAATTCTAACCTTAACCCTAATTGAGCCCTTTTGAACCCTAACACTAAATGAATCCTAATCTTAATTGAACCCCAACCCCAATGGAAATCCTAATTGAACCCTAACCCTAATTGAACATCAATTGAATCCTAATCCTAACCATAGTTGAATCTTAACTGTAATCAAACCCTAAGACTAATTAATCTCTAACCCTAACCCTTTTTCTAACTCTAACCAGGTAATATTAATTTAAAAACTTTTTTTTATGTGTAATAATAAATTAATTATAGTTTCTTTGTATTTAATTTTATAAATTTAAATTGATTTTATATTTGCATTTATTATGAAAATCCTATCTTATTTTAATATTTTTGTACAATAAAACCTTTAGTAAAAGCTTAAACTAATAATATTGAATATTCTTTATGTCTTAAATAAGGTAATTAAGAAACAAATTTTTATGTGTAATAGTGAATTTAGGATATTCCTTTTTTATTTAATTTTCTTTTTCTGATTTTAAATAAATTAATTTAAAACTTAAAAAATTATAATTATTTTTCATTCCTTAAAAAAATTATTTCTACTCTATTATTTAGAAATTATTTTATTTCTATTTTATTATTTCTTTTTTAATTTTAAGTATATTATTTTAGAAACTTACTTTTTATGTGAAGTAATTTAACATATTATTTTTATATCTTATTTTTATAAATAATTATTATTATATAAAAAATATCAAGAGATATCATGGTTTTTCAAATAAGCTATTAATTTAGATCAATGAAAATCATTTTTTAATTTAAAATCATCCCTCTTCTTTGAATACTGGCAGCTCGCTCACCCACGATATCACGATCGATAAAGACCTCACAACTTCTAATCACACGATGACGGGCAACCGTGGATCTCAACCATTGGTAATCCTGTTCGTTCAACACAGTCGCCAACTTTGTCATTAGCCATCAAGCACCTTTCCTACCGAGATTATAACATCTCTGTTGATTTGAAACATGTGCATCTCATAAATGCTTTAGTAACCCGCTACATAATGTATTAAAACCAGATAAATGTATCAAAGTATTTCTATCATCTCTTCAACTTCATTAAATGAAACACATGGTGCTCGCCCGTGATATCGCGATCAACCAAAATGGTGTGGTGGGGTCATCACAGGATGGCAGGGAACGACTGAGATCAAATGATAATTGATCTATGGTCACACAAATTTGTCCCTCTGCAAAATATAAAACATTTATTAAAAGAATGAGGGGACATCACTAGGCCGATGATAAACAATGACAAGTTGTTTTTTAAAAGAGGGAACACGGGACCATCCAAGACTTAAGAAATAATAAATTCAGGTGAAGGAAATAAAATGATAAATCAAAAGGGGCCCAGCCTAGATGAAGCGATGGATCTTAAGTTGTTTTAAAACCCTCCCCAAAAAGTAACGGCCCAAAAGATCCCACCCAAGGCGTAAGATAAACACTAGGGTTTTACATGAAGACAAAGGTAAAACCCCAACCTTAGGCTTTTCCCAAACACCATAGATGACCAGCGACATAAGGCAAGATAAAAATGGAACACAAAGAGAAAATTTTTAAGTTCCATCACAAGGAAAGGTCTCCTCTCTTCTTGGTAGTGATAACTTCCTCCACACACAATCCTTAAAAATTATGAATAGAGGAATATAATCTTTGAAGAACTCAAAGTTGATTCTCTCCTACCTGATGCTTTTAGTAATTTTATCCTTACAAACATTTATAGTGATTACTAGAGGCACATAGACCAATTCTTCATAATAGAAGAATTTGATCATACTTTTCCAATGATGGCATTATGAGAAAACCTTAGGTTAAATGAATAATTCCTTGCTAAGTTCTTTAAATCATGTCCAACCGTATAAGAGAAGACCGTTGCTATGTGTACCTGGATACTATGGAGAAAGGCTCTTTGCGCTCTTTCATCAATCATCCTACCTTAAAACATACCAAAAGTCTCCTAGCAATTAGACATAGGAAGATTTAAGATGACTTAAAAAATTTATTGCAAAGCATAAACTTATGATGATAACTAGGCCTAGTACACACTCCTCCCATTAACCACTTAGACATATGGAAATTAAATGTAAATTTTCTGCTATTTTTAGTCATGTAGGTGTCCAATAAACCACTTGGTGGTGTTTCCCTTCAAGTTTATTTACTTGAATGAAGAGAAAAATTCCTTTGATTACAATTAGAGAATACATTTGAGGCCTTGGTTGTGTAACTCGTGGACCATAGTCACATTTAACACTTGTTACAAAGTTTGGGATTTAAAAGCGTTAAGTAGATTTGATTTGTGATGGACATTTGGAATGATGTGTAATAACTTGCAATCTATCAAGACTTGATTACCTTATAACCTATGAAATTGTAGTGATGAAATGATAGATTAATCATAATGTCACCTTGGGATCACATCACCATGAAAGAACTTCATCCAACATCCTTATGAGTGCAGGTACCACCAAATAGGTATTTGTTAGATCTGTCTTCCTCGAGCGAGGGAAATTCAGGAAGAGGAAAGGAAAGAGTGTAGTATGTAAAGAGGGAATTAACTAGAGGTCAAAAGATTAGAAGAAAATTTTAAATGTAAATTTTTTCTTGCTGAAGGGGGGTCGTTCTTATGATGATGAGAGCATAGGCAACGTCAGTTCTTGAGGTACAAACATCTATGGAAACAATGGGTACCCAAGGGACTTCCTCCTTCCATCTCCCCTCCCCTTTCTCTCTCTCATTCTTCCCCTCTCCCTTCCCCTCCTAATTCTCTCTCCGTCTCTCTCCCCTTCTTCCCCTCTTCCCCTCTCCCTTCCCCCTCCTAATTCTCTCTCTCTCTCTCAAGTATCTCCCTCCTACCTCCTCTACCTCTCTTAAGTCTCTCTCTCTCTCACTCACTCCTATGTCTTTCCACTCTACCCTTAGCCCTCTACCCTTAACCCTTAAATCCTTAAACCCTTAAACCCTCTATCCTCTATCTCTCTTCCACTCCCTCCATCTCTCTCTCAAGAATCTCCCTCCTACTCCATCTCCCTCTCTCAGGTCTGCCTCTCTCACTCACTCCCTCTATCTCTCTCCCCTCTACCCTTAACCCTAAACCATACACCCTTAACCCTTAAACCCTCTACTCTCTATCTATATCCCACTCCCTTCCTCCCTCCCTCTCTCTCTCAAGTCTCACCCTCCTACCCCCTCTCCCTCTCTCAGGTCTCTCTCTCTCTCTCTCACTAACATCTCTCTCCCCTCTACCCTTTTAACCATCTACCCTTAACCCTTAACCCTCTATCTCTCTCCCACTCCCTCCCTCTCTCACTAAATCCCTCTATCTCTCTCCCCTCTACCCAACCTAAACCCTAGTAACCCTTAAACCCTCTACCCTCACCCTCTACCCTCTCTCTCTCTCAAGACTCTCCCTCCTACCCCTCTCCCTCTCTCAGGTCTCTCTCTCTCTCACTCTCTCTATCTCTCTCCCTCTGCCCTTAATCCTAAACCTTAACCCTTAAATTTCTAAACCCTCAGACCCTCTACCTCTATCTCTCCCTCCCTCCCTCTCTATCAAGTCTCACCTCCTACCTCTCTCCTTCTCTCAGGTCTCTCTCTCTCTCTCACTCCTATCTTTTGTCCCTCTACCCTTAACCCTCTACCTTCTACCCTCTACCCTCCCTCTCTCCCACTTCCTCTCTCTCTCTTCAATCCCTCTATCTCTCTCCCTCTACCCATAACCCTAAACCCTAAAAACCCTTAAACCCCAAACCCTTAAACCCTCTACCCTCTACCCTCTCTCTCTCTCAAGTCTCTCCCTCATACCCTCTGTAACGTTGCGAAAAAACATATGCTAATTATATCCTTAAGTTCCCAAAATTACTTTCATCATTATAATAAAATAAAATAACATACATCAATGAATGTAAGTATATTAAAATGAGGTGGTGCCTTCATTAGATTTTTCCATGTAGGCTTACACATGAGATATCATCACAGTAATTGATGCAATTTAAATACTGAAATGAAGATTAAGGAAAGAACAAGATCATAAGGGCATCCACAAAGTAACCATAACATAGAGATTTTCATGAGTGGAAAACCCCCATAGGGATGAAAAACCACTCGTAAAAGTGCCTCACTGGCAGAGCCTTACTAGCTACAAGGTTTCAATGGTTACAACATGCCTCATGAGAAATGATCATACTGTCTCGTTGACATGACCATTCATTACATATTTCAATATCACAAGGAACATATTGAAGTTCCTTTACAAGTCACATAAATCTACAAGTAATATTCTTAAGTTCCACCAATGCATCATCCTTGCATAATAATTTAAGGTAAAACCAACACTATCATGAATTGCTCATAAGCTATAACAATAAGACAATTCTACTTCCATTGACCTCTCAAGTACGCTGACAAACATAACCAATCACATAAAGCTTCAAGGAAGTAGTCCTAGTCCTGCTAGAATGCACACATGCCTATGCAATTATAACCATAATGTTTACTTCTAAACTCAATGATTCATAGGGGTTTTATCAACAATAAAATAATACAATGAAAGAGTCAAGAAGGAATAGCTCATGTAGGTATGAGAATACATATATAAGCTAATGAATACATATATATAAGTATACATTCTTATGCAATTAAATCTCAAAATCAACTAAGTGAAGAAATACTAATTTCTCCGTACATGTATAATAAACCATAATGCATGAAAAGTGTCATTATTGAAACTAACTTTAATAAAGTAAGGTGTGATTCAACATTTATTTATCTTTTTTATTCATGATGCAACATCCGCAACATCTTCTAACTAAAATCTACTAAGTATACAAATTAATATCTAATTATATCCATTGCTTGAAAGAGACAACGTTACTTTGCTTGCTATCGTGAAAATCCCAAAAAGTAAATTAATACAACATTTAATTCTTTTCTAGAAGTGATTCACTACCCAAAGGTTATTCTATGTCATAATCATTAATTTAAAAAAAAACAAAGCTCACCCCTTCCTTTTTATTCTCTATGTATACATCTACCAAATGGTTAAATCGATCATCCTAGTAATTCTTTTAAGAATCGCCAAAAAGAAAACTCGTTTCCCTCAAAGATTTTACTATTGAATTAAAATACACTTTGACCAATAATATAATTCCACAATACATAAGAGGGTTACTTTGAAAACGATCCTAGTATCTTCATACAATTGAATCTTCTATCAAAAGAAAGTAAATAATGCATATTTTCACATAAATAAATCCAGTTCAAACATTTACACATTCAAGTATTCTCTCATAAAACACGTGGTATCTCCAAAGTTCCTTTCTATTTGACTTGCATAAGAAAAACTGTAGTGCCCCTCCCCAATTCACCATTTCATGATTTAGGTTATTTGATTTTATGTGTATGGTTGTTTAAATTATAAACCGTTTGATTAACGAGGATGCGCATAAGGAAAAACTAGAGTCTAAAATAGTGCCTGGAACCTTTTTCTCAAAGCTCACTATTTTTCAATGCCTAATGCTTTGTCGATGTTGAGTAGACCTTTAATATCGATACTTAGTATCTTTGAAACATGTGTAAATTCAAATCATAGTCGGTCATGTTAAATCAGGTCTCTCGTTACAAAACTCCCTCCATGAATGTAATTTAGATTTAATTCTGCCCACCAAATTAATTCTTCATATTCATCATCTTCAATCAACCATTATGAGAAATGGAAATTTTTATCAAAATGAAGTTGTCAGTATCCTGTTATTTTGTGAGAATGCAAAATCCACATTTAATAAAATCTTCTAATTAATCAAATAATAGTATTTAATATTTATTAAAGAAGATTTATTTAAATAATTGAAGGAATGATAAAAGGAATAAGCGAATCATATATTGGTAATTACAATACATTTTCATTTAGGTATATGTATGTATATGAATATGAATACTAGTATATATATATAGGTATATCCCATAATTAGGAATGTAAATATTTTATATGTTAAAATTTGGGTTGACATTCACATTGTATGTAATTTGATTTACGTACATGTTTATAATATGTTTGTCCACCTATGAATACATGTTGTGAGTAAGTAAGGATATATTGCATAAGCTTATGTCGTAAGTCGGTTTTGGGATTCCCTTGTCTAGCGCCATGGAGTAGCACCCATTAATTGCCTTTTTGCCTGTTGGAGGATATCATTAATTTTGTAACCACTTTATAGGAGAAAGGAAACCCGTTCTGGTAGACTGCTTTAACTAACGGTTAGTGGAACACCTCATTCAGTGCGTAGACATGCAGTTCAGTTATGCAAAAGTAAAGGATCAACCGCCATGCAAGGAAATCGGTCTTCCTTGAGGCTACGCCCTTCTGAAGCTTTTATCAACACCTGTTTTTTTGAGTTTTTTGCTTAATTTTTAGCATCACCAGTATTCTCCACAAGAACGATGTCCCCATTCAAAAGAAGACAAAGGTTTTTGAAAAGATTGGTGCTCTGGGAGAATAAAGAATTGATGCTTATTCTGAATTCTTGCTACAATTTATATCAGATTCAAGAAGATTAAACAGGTTCCTCTGTGTCTATTTTCTCTTTCTTTTTTTGGAATAAATGTAAGTGTCTGTATGTATTTAACACTAGTCGTATTCCATACAATCAGCACCTTCAGATCAATGTATTTGTTTCATACAATTGAAAATTTTGCTATTCATCGAATGGGTTGTCACCGTTTTGAAATACCAGATTAATAGTCTACCCCTGTTGTAAACAGGAATCCAGAAACTGATTATTTTGACATTGAGGTGGTAGTAACCATGGAATGAGATAATGAAATCATAATTTTATGTCTACCTACAAGTGTGAAACTGTTTCGTAGATTTATGTGCACGAACATCAGACAAAACATTTAAAATCTAGATGACCTCTGTCGCCCATATCTTTTCAGCCATTAAACTAAGTTGGCTATAGACCATACCGTTGGCAACCTGTCACGGTGACAACATTTGAACATGTTAGGAAGAATAAATTTAAATAACCTCCCTGATTCCAACGGAACCACACATAGTGTAGCACTTGTACATCGAAGGTTGTAGGGGTTTAGAGTACCCTTCTAGCTGATTCTTGTGATAAATTTGTCACATTTGCAGTACTTAAAATAGCATGTTGCAAGGTTTAAATAACCTGTTTGATGCTACTGACAATCTATAGCAGATGCAACACTTGGAAATGATGATATCAATGCATGTAGATGGTGATATTTCCAAATTCCAATATCCATTTTCTAATATACTTGGCAATTTGTCACAGTTACAAAAATTAGAGTTGAGGCAGAGTACAGAATTAAGTAGCCTTCTTGAAACTATTGGCAACCTGTCACAACTGCAACCTTTAGACTTGCAAAGGTCTAGTAAATTAGATAGCCTCTCACATTCAAATCGTAACCTGCCCATTTTCTCTACTTGAAAATAGAATGCTGTAAAGGTTCAAATATTCGCCCTGATTTCATTGTAAACCTGTCACAGCGCTACACTTGAACATGGTAGGGTGTATAGATTTAAATAATCTCTCTGATTCGATGTCAACTAGACTCAGCCGCTACTTTTAAACATAATAGGAAGTTCCAAGAATAGGATGACCTCCCTAACTCCATTGTCAACTTGTCATAGCTGAAGTACTTGAACATTACTGAAAGTTCTAAGATTTAAATAATCTCCTAGATTCTCTTGACAATCTATCACAGTTGCAGTACTCAAATCATTTAAAAATTATCCTTATATAAGAACTCCCTCCGTTTTGCTGGCCGATAACACTCTTGAAGGTGGCCGCATGAAATAGAGCCATGATGCCATATAGGGGTACCTAGACCGCATTGTTCTTTGTACCAACCTGAGTCGTCTTGGACTTCAGTCATCTCTCAGCACAATTTCGCTTGCAATGAATTTGGAGATTAATCTTGATACTATGTCGTAATCAGGTCATACTCGAGGTTCTTAGCATTTCTTATGGTTCAGATGACGTTCTTCGTATCTTTCCATTCTATAAAAATTATGATGGAGACATCCCACTTTGTTAACACCTACTTGATGGTATAGAGGACACTGTCAGTTCTGCCCAGGATAGAGAGATTCACTTGTTCAAGGTTAGGATATCAGGGAAGAATCCTGTAAACCTTTGCTACGTGTTTACGTTTCACTTGTATTTTTACCCCATTTAGGTTGAGGATCTTGTAGCACATCATGGTGATCCACAGTACTTTTTGTGAAAGTCCAAAATTTTCAATTGCCTTCAGTATACCCATCAAATGAAACCTAGTGTTTAAAACAGAGAGGACGTGATCAAGAATCTGGTACTTGGCTTATCACCTGCCAATTGCATCTACCTGTAAGCTTTCTTCGGCTTTAGAAACAAGACCATTCAGTGTAGCAGCCCGGACTTAGCTTCCATATGCCTGCTCACATTCTTGAAGTACTTACCTTGATGAGATTTAGTTATATAGCATGAAATTCTATAGTTGTTTATTCAACAATAAGACTTAGGATGTGTATAGGAATTGTTAGATAATTCCTTGTAATTATTTGAATATGAATTTGATTCATTATATCAAATATTGCATCAAAGTGTAAGTATTTCAATAACGTAAGAAAAGTAAGAAAGTGAGGTCATCTATAGAAATAAGGCTTAGGAGATACTTTATTGTTTAATTATGGAAATTATTGAGGTAAGATGTAAAACTATTTAAATCTATTGGCTAGTTGAAAGGATTAAGAATGTCATTTTCAATAAACTTATGGAATAAGAATATGAAATATTTATATATATAGAAACATGTAATTTTTGTTATTTCATTTTACAAGTTATTGATGTAATAGGGTTGTGTTAATTTATGACATATTAGTGGTTATAATAGTTAAAGTGGTTGTACTTATTTTGTTAACTAAAAAGGTTGTCGAATGATTACTCCTTATTGTAATGGTTGTTGAAATTGTTAAGTTGTTTATTGAATAGATCATAAGTTGTTGGGAAATTTTTGTTTGGGTTTCTTGTGATGATGAGTTAAACCTTTTTGGAATTGAGATTGTTTTGAATTGATAATGAGGTGAATTATGTAACTTGAGTTGTGAAAGTAATATTGCTTCGATTTTGAGATTGATGTTGATTTTGAGATCAAGTGTTGTTGCCACCCTGTTGGGTAACCCCTGTATTAGTGATTTATCAGTCTTCCAGAGAAAGGGAAAGAAGGGTGTTGCTTTATTGTTGGTTTCCACTTTTTGTTCTTTGTGAACTATTGCTTGTATGATCTATTTGATGTTATAGATTTAGCCTTGCACTTGAAAATAGTTTCGTTATGAAGATTTTGTGTAGGATGCTGTTTGCCTTGCTTAATACAATTTATCTTGTGGCTTTATATGTGGTGCATAGAGTTTACCCTGATAGTGTCTTTGAGTTTTGTTGTTCATAAGGGGAGTGGCTTTCAATGGGGGCCGAGACCCGGAAGTGGTCTCAGGGTAACTCATTGGAAGTTTAATAATCAAGTGAAAATATTAATATTTTATTAGGGGTTTTGGGTATAATCACACTTTAACAAGATATAAGTAAATGCCTCACTCATGACTCAAGTGCTTGTATGGACTTGAGATGAGTTGAGAAGGCCTGGAATGGCGAAATCATTGTCTTGTCCTTATGAAAGATAATTGATGCCACATTGGATTGCATGTGGGGCCGGGTTTCGTAAGAGGTCACCAGGGTAACCCAAGTTGGGGGCCGGGACCTAGGAAGATTCGCCAGGGTAACCCATGCAACATTGCGATGACACTCTTCCATAAACAACCAAGTATGCTTTAATTTTCCCTCTATGACATTCTTGAGTCTCTGGAAGCACATGTTGTTATTTGTATGTTGATACTTTATTGGTTATTCCTTATGTTAGGCACATCTTGTGTTGGTTTTATTTTGTGCTGAGATTGCCTTATGTTATTGTGAATCTTATTGTGAAGTCTTGCACCCTTGTTCTGTATGATGGTTATTGTTGGGGATCCTTCTTGTCATCTCTTAGCACGGGGGGTGGGCCTTCGGGTCCACGTGGTTGGGTGGAACGTGCTATGCACCCCATTGGGTCCCTAGTCGTCGATCGAGAAGTGGGAAATTGTACCTACAGTGACTCCTGAGTTGATCCAGAGTTGAATCCAGTATTACAGCTTTGTACTCTTTCATATCAAATGTAACATTCCATTCTATTGTATCTTCCCCATTCATGTTGGGAAACGACATTGTAATATTGTAACCCTTGATTAATGTGTTGATCATGTTCATGTCATTTTATGGTTACTAGTGTAAACTTACCATTCATGTGATGTAATTATGTTATTGTGAAAAGTAATGCAGTCAAGTAAACCCGAGGGATTTTTTATATGTAGCTCATGTTTAGTTTCATATCATGTGATATATGATTATTATGATGTATGTTAGTATTTTTTAAAAAAATTTGGTGCCATAAATTGCTAGATGTAATGTATCCTTTGGGGTTGCTTGGCGGGGCATTACAAAAACAATTCATAAGAAATGAATTCTATCTCTGGTTTTTATTACACATTTGACTCTAACTCTCCAATGACTAGTGGCGATTGAATACACATATGTAACTTTCTATCTGCTCACAAAGAATCCAATAACTTACCTCTAATTTTAATGGTTTTAGCTAAAATTTACAGCTTTATTCATAAACAAATGAAATTCCTTCAAATCAAGAATATATTTACATTTTAAAAGTTAAACCTGCCATTCACAATTATGCATTCAAACAAAAATACATCACTCTAATACAACAATTCTTCTCATAAATCTAATTCCAGCTCTTGCACATAATGTATATGTAGATGTGTATACATAAACAGAAAATCACTTTTACAACTGAAGAAATTTTATTTTCAGATTCACCTACAAGCAGAATAAAGAAATCTTTCCTTTTAATTTTGGGTGGTGTTAAAACTGCTGAAACTGGGAAGTTAAATTAATTTGATAGATATTCTTTTGTATATGTAAAGAGGATAGTTATGGATTCATGCCACTTATTTGTACATTTCATAAGAGCAAGAGATATTTGTTATCATATGTTCAATCCAAATTAGAGGAAGAAATCATTTCATTCAACTACTGTCAATATAGGGAGACAGAGAGAACTGGGATGTTCATTTTTATTTAGAAGCTCATATTACTTCACTCTTTTCTTATGGAAGAAAACATATATGTGCTTAAATACCTTTTTGCAGCACTTGGTTATATCATTACTATCAATTTACCTTTGTTCTCCATAGAATGACTGTAAAATTTATCCCCTATGGGGACGCACAGGCTGGGGGGATTTAAAGCCCTCCCCAATACACTAAAAACAATACTGTATATCAAAACAGTGTTTCCCTATTTTCTTTTAAAAAAAAAAACCTTCATTCCCAGTCACAAAACATTATATATATATATATGTCCATTATTATATACGATATTATTTATTTATATATAATAAAATATATGATTTTATCGGATACTGAATCATTATTTTAATACAAAGTACAAAGGGAAATCTTCAGCCAGTGCATTAAATATTCAATACAGGGTTCTTGCAAAAGTGTATAAATACATATATATTTATATATATGTTTTTAGATTTATAGAAAAAAAAGTATAGATTGTAAAACAGTAATAACACATTTCTTACAAAAATAGAGCATTTTAAGAACAAACACCCAAATATAGTTGATTTGCACAAAAGGGTTTCGAAGAGATCAACTATTCTCATATTTTGAAAATCAAATGCAATGGAAAAGATTAAAAAACCTAGAATTGCCTCCCGTATGATGTTCCCCTCTTTTCTTCTCTTTTCCCATTTTTTTTTTTTGCTTTCCTTGGAAATCACTTTCTATAGAATTTTCTTCTTATTTCTCCTTCTGTTGTATTTCCCTTCTTAATTCTACCATTTTAATCTATTGTACTCCAGAACTGGCACCCATTTTCAGTTATCTCCTTGCAGAGCAATCAAGAAAGATTATCTAACTATTGTATATTTCTATTATTTGTTTTTCCTTCTTTTAAAGTTTTCTTTTAGTTTTCCTAAACCTAATCTTGAAATTCAAAATAATATTTCTTTTCATTCTTATTATTTATCTTCACAAAGAAATAATAATAAAAATCTTATTTTTATTACATATGAAGTATTTTATCCTCTAAAAATAATAATAAAGAAGTCATTTAATTTTCAATCTCCTCCCCCCTTTTTTCTTTCTAATATTTATTCAAAGTAACTATTTAATAAGAAAACACCTTAATTTGCAAATAAATAATTATCCTTGACAACAGAACATTAACATTTAATGGCATAATGAAATATTTAATGGAACTATATTAATTCTTTTGTTTCATTATAAATTAATTTAACCAAACATTATAAAATTACGAACAATAAAAATAGGGGTTGTGACACCCTCTCTCCCTCTCTCAAGTCTATCTCTCTCTCACTCACTCTTATCTCCCTCCCCTCTACCCTTAACCCTCTACCCTCTATCTCTCTCCCACTCCCTCCCTCTCTCTCATTGAATCCCTCTATCTCTCTCCCCTCTACCCATAACCCTAAAGCCTAAACCATTAACCCTTAACCCTTAAACCCTCTACTCTCTCAAGTCTCTCCTCCTACCCTCCCTCTCAGGCATTTTCTCTCTCTCTCACCCCTCTCTATCTCTTCCCCACCCAAACCCTAAACCCTAACCCTAAACCCTCTACCCCTTATCTCTCTCCCACCCCTCACCTCTTCCTCTCTCTCAAGTCTCAAATTCTCCAGCCCCCTCCTCCTCAGTCTCTCTCTCACTCACCACCACTTCATCTCCTCCCCCACCCTTAACCCTCTACCCCACCCTCTACCCTTAACCCCATCATCTCTCCCACTCCTCCCTCTCTCTCCTCACCGAATCCCCATCTCTCTCCTCTAGCCATAACCCTAAAACCCTAACCCTTAAACCCCTGCAAACCTTAAACCCTCTACCTCTACCCTCTACCCCACCCCACCCTCCTCTCTCCAAGTCTCCTCCCACCCTCCCTCTCCTGCCCCTCTCTCACTCACCCTCTCATGTCTCCCCCATACCCTTAAACCCTAAACCCTAAAACCCTAAACCCTAAACCCTTAACTTCAAAAACCCCAAACCCCACCTCTACCCTTAACCCTATCTCCCTCTATCTCTATCCCAATCCCTTCCTCTCTCTCTATCAAGTCTCTCCCTCCTAGCACCACTCCCTCTATCGGGTCTCTCTCTCTCTCTCACTCACTCTCTCACTCACTCACTCACTCACTCACTCACTCACTCACTCACTCACTCACTCACTCACTCACTCACTCACTCACTCACTCACTCACTCACCCACTCACTCACTCACTCACTCACTCTATCTCAAGTCTCTCCCTCCTACCCCCTCTCCCTCTCTTAGGTCTCTCTCACTCACTCCCTCTATCTCTCTTTCCTCTACCCTCAACCCTTAAACCTTAACCCTAAACCCTTAACCCTTAAAACTTAAACCCTTAAACCATCTACCCCTAACCCTCCCTCCCCCTCTCTCTCAAGTATCTTCAATATCCTACCCCCTCTCCCTCTCTTAGGTCTCTCTCTCACTCACTCACTCCCTCTATCTCTCTCTCCTTAACCCTAAACCCTAAACGCTAAACCCTTAAACCCCACCTTCACTCCTTAACCCTCCTTCATATCTCTCTCTCTCTCAAGTCTCTCCTCCAAGCACCACTCCTCTCTTAGGTCTCTTCACCACTCACCACTCACTCACTCACTCACTCACCACTCACCACTCACCACTCACCACTCACTCACCACTCACTCACCACTCTATCTCAAGTCTCCTCCTACCCCTCTCCCTCTTAGGTCTTTCTCTTTACCCACTCACTCCCCATCTCTCTCCTCCACCCTTAACCTAAACCTTAAATCATCTACAATTCTACCCTTAACCCACCTCCCTCTATCTATCTCCCATCCTCCCTCTCTCTCTCTCTCCTGGCACTAACATCCTACCCCCTCTCCCTCTTAGTCTCTCTCACCACCACCCTCCCTCATTCCTCCAAACCCTTAACCTTAAAACCCCACCTCTACCCTCAACCATCCCTTCCTTTATCTCTTCCCACTTCCCCCTCTCTCTCAAGTCTCCTCCACCCTCATCCCTAAACTCCTTAAACTTCTATCCTCTACCCTCAACACTCTTCCCTCTCCTTCCCTCCTAATTCTCTCTCTCTCTACCTCTCCCCTTCTTCCCCTCTTCCCCTCTCCCTTCCCCCTCCTAATTCTTTCTCTATATCTCTCTCTCTACCTTTTGGTGCAAGAGCACCTAGGCTGACCTCCATTTTGGTTTGCATAATTTTTGGCTTGTACCTGATCTTAGCCAAATTAGGATGTTAGTAGGTTGTGTTGGATTTTAGTAGGTGTGTGTGAAGGGTTAATCACTAGGATTAAAATCTTCATTAGTTTATCTTATTGTTATATTCTGCTTTATTAAGCTTTGGATAGCATGTATCATGTTACAAAGCACATAGTGGATTAAAGCCACATCGTCATTGTTTAAAAGATGCTAATGGTCGGTTAAGGGAGTTGTTGATTCGAGTTTAAAGAAGGTTGAGGTCCTAGGATTAAGGTAAAAGGAAGAGTTGGAAGATTGCATGGAGAACTTGTTTGGTTGCATGCAAGTTACTTGGTTTTGAAAATCCCTTGAAATCAGGGAAATGCTCGATCCACTTCCCTTGAACCATGGAAAAGGAATCTTAATGAATGTAATGGCTCGTGACAGCATTAGTTGGAGAGGACAATCAGTTTTTGTGGTGAATAATAGAGGACAACGAGCATATTCTTGGGATTGACTGTGTTTTTGAAAACCCCGTGTGTTTTCTGACAACCGTGATGTTATGAATTATATGCCCTATTTGGTATTAGATTAGAGTTTCTTGAACATACTTTAGCACCTCTTCTTTCTTAGAAAGTTCATGGATTAGAATACATGCATTGTAGTTGAGTGTTGTATTGTTAGGAATAGTTAAAATCTGTATTTTCTGAGTTTTACCCTAGCTTTTGAGAGACAGTCATATAAAGCCACTGTATATATAGTTTTCTTCCTATTTTTTTTTTTGTGTTTGTTGAATGGTATGGAGAGTATTTTCCACTGAAAGTAAGAGGCTTTGAGTTACTTTATTTCTTTGTGATCATTACTTAAGATTGTAGATACTTTTCTGGTTTTGAACAGTCTAGGTTGAACTCTTATGGCTCCCCCATAAGCTCTGTCTGCGGGAATCTCCTGAGACTAGTAGAATATGGAAAGGGAGCCATTTATTTGTAAATAATTAGCACTAGAAGATCCAAGGATCCAAGCAAGAATTTACCGTCTCAAACCCTAGGCGAGTTGTGTATGCCTGGTTAGTGGTTTGAGTGAGCAAAGACTAAGAACTTAGGCAGGGGAATAATCTATTGTATGGAATCCGTACAGTATTAAGTGTGGTGAGATAGTACCTTCAATGTCCAAAAGGATTGAGATTCCTATCAATCCATCAAAGGCAAACTTGAAGGAGGAAACAGTGAAACCCTAGAAGGTAGGGCAATTAGGCCTCTTCTCCAAGAGTGTTGGAATCCACTGTACGAAACAGAAGAAGGCTAGAGACCTGTTGCAAGATTTAAAACCCTAAAAAGGGTGTCTGAAAGTGTGCTTTGTTTTCTAGGTTGTGTGGAGAATATAAGCAGAAAAAGCCAATTAGTGACTGGTAAGGGCTATAAGGATTAGCCTCTCCAAAAGGAAAATTCATGAAATCGGGTATGTTGAGGAGTGGACACCAAGAAGAGGAAGATAACCGGTTGCTCAGAGAAAGGATATCTCAGATGGAGAGACTTCTGGATGAAGTCCAAGAAACAGTAGATAATGTGAAGGACAAGATTAAGAAGAAGGAAGAGCAGGAAACCAAGGAAAAAGAAGTGGAATTGGAGGAGGAAGCTCCAAAGCCTGATCCTATTCTTGCAGAGGAACCATTCTTGAAGGCATTGTAGGCCTTGAGTGGTAAAGCATTGGATGGTGTGCCACTTTTCAGTGGACAAATGGACCCTGATTCAGTTGTAGACTGGATTGAGAGCATTGAAAATCACTTTGAATGTGATGGCATAATAGAGGCCCAAAAGGTAAAGGTGGCCAAGTCAAGGTTGAGAGGAGCAGCTCTCACATGGTGGAAGTTTGTACAATATGAAAGAGAGAAAGAAGGCAAAGGTCCTATAGTTTCATGGAGAGGGATGGTAACCAAGATAAGGAAAACTTATCTCCCTGATGATTATGAAGTCCAGTTGCATAGGAGAAGACACAATCTGAGGCAAAAGGATATGGATGTCCAAACATATATAGAAGAGTTTCAAAAATTGTGCCTTAGATCAAAGGTGGTTGAAGATGAAAGCATAAAGTTAGCAAGGTATCTAAATGGACTCAAATGGTCTATTCAAGAAGATATGAGTTTGGTAAACTTCAAAACAGTCCGCCAATGCTATCAAATGGCTTTGAAAATAGAGGAGAAAGGTAAAAAGAAACAAGAACAAAATCCCAAAAGCAGAGGTAAAGGGAAAGACAACAAAGGACAAAGAGGAAGCTATAGTGGAAGAAGCTCAGAACCAAGAGCCCAAGGAGAAGTCAGATTTTCTGAACAGCAAGAAGGAAGTTCTAGTAGAGGTGGTAGAGGAAGAGGTTTCAGCTCCAGAGGAAGAAGTGGTGGACAAGGAAGAGGCAGTTACTTCACCAACATGAAATGCTATCATTGCAACCAATTAGGACACCCGGTCTATAGATGTCTTGAGAAGAGCAACACTTCTCATGGAGGAGATAAGAGAACCAATCTGATTCAAGATGAAACAGCTGCAGCAAATAAACAATCAGAAGTACCCTTGAACTCAGAGGAAGGTGAAAATCTCATGATGAGAAGGACTTTAATCAAAGAACCAGTCAAAGAAGAGCCAAGCCAAAGAAGATCTTTGTTTAGGATAAAATGCAAGATGATGGGGAAGGTGTGTAAGGTCATCATAGACTCAAGTTCAACTGACAATATTGTGTCAGAGGAGGCAGTCAACAAACTGAAATTGACAAGGATACCTCACAGTAATCCTTACAAGGTTACATGGCTCAATAAGGGTCAGCATGTATTGGTGAATGAACAAGCATGGGTGGAGTTTTTAATTGGAAAATACAAAGATAAGGTTTTGTGTGATGTATTACCTATGGATGCATGCCACTTGCTCCTAGGTAGGCCATGGCAATTTGACCGTCAAGCTGTGCATGATGGAGCCAAGAACTCATATACCTTCAAGAAGGACAAAGTAACCTACAAGATTCAATCTTTATTGGAAGATACTGAGGTGCAGATAGCAGGTTCTAAGCTGCTTATAACTGGTGAAAAAGAGTTCTTAAAGGTCTTGGAAGAAGGAGAAGGAGTTGGCTATGCAGTAATGATCAAGCCAAGAGAAGCAAGCAAGGAGAAGGAGTAGTCAATAAAAATGAAAAAGCTTACTCTATATTAGTTAGGATACACAACTAAGAAAATGATCTAAAGTGATTTATTTATCCTAGAGGAACTAAGTATATAGTATAAAAAGAAAACCAACAAACCCACAACTACCCCTATTTTGAAGGAGTTTAGTTTTCTCCCCTTCCCAATCTCGCTAATATTGTCTAATTATTTTAAAGAGATGAAGGGCCATAACACAACTTTATTCAACCCAGTAAATAGCTTGGTTAATGAAACTTGACAAAAGCAACAAAACGATTGCTACATTTGGCATTTCATGTTGAATGAAGAGTGGTGACAATAATCTACTTATAGTTTAATAAAACACTATTTTTATAAGAAGGCTTGACATTAGAAAGATAAGTGTTACTTATAGTTTAATAAAACACTATTATAGTTTTACCAACATATACTATTGAATGCTTGCATGGCTTCTTAGTTAATATATGGGGAGATAGAGATAGATTGGGAGAGAAAGAGAGAGATAGAGATATATGGGAAGAGAAAGAGAGATGGAGATATGGGAAGAGAAAGGAAGAGAGGTGGAGATAGAGAGTCGATGGATAGGGGGATAGGGAGGGAGAGATGGTGAGAGATAGAGAGGGGGAGAGAGGGGAGGGAGAGAAAGGGATATAGATAGAAAGAGATAGAGAGAGGAGTGAGAGGGAGATAAAAAGAGAAATAGAGATAGAGATATAGAGTAGGAGAGATGGAGGGAGAGATGGAGTGAATGAGAGAGAAAGGGGGGAGAGGGAGAAATAGCTCAATAGATAGAGGGGGGAAGAGGGAGTGACATAGATAGTGGGAGATATAGAGATATAGAGAGCGACAAGGAGAGATATATCAACCACCCTCCCTATTTGTCTATCTATTCATCCTTATCTCTTTATCTCTCTACCTTTCTCTATCTCTTTGTCTCCCTTTTCTATTTGTATGTTTGTCATTATCTCCCTCTCTATATTTTCTTCCCTATATTTATCTTTGTCTCCTTAAGTGTGCAATGGGTACATTGAAGAGGTCTTAAAGGAGAATTATCATATCTTTAGTCAAATGGCATGCTACCTTGAGCATAACCCCCCAAGGACACATGCCATCCTTAGATTGTTGACATGAAACAACCAATCAAAATTTAGTTTCTCTCTCTCATATTAATATATATTACTATTATATTAAATATATATTATATTAATTATATTTTGTATTATATAAAAATATACTTATTATTAATTATTAATTATAAGAATTTTTATATGTATTTAATAATTTTGTTAAAGAATATAATATATAATTATAATAAGTTGAATAATTATATTATTTATTATAAAATATAGCTAATATATACTTAACTATATTGTGGAATATTAAAACCTAGTTAAATAGCGCCATAATTTTCAATTTAATTAACATACTCTAAAACCTAATGAAACTAGGTTGTAGCTCATCAAATTTGAGAAGTGAAAGGTCAAATTGTAATAGCAACAATAAGGAGTTTGGGAGTAGAAACAAAGGGTCAATGCCGCTAAGCCGAGGAAGAGTTTAAGAGTTAAACAAGGTCAATACTAATGATGACAGAGTTTGGAGGAGGAAAGCAAGGTCAATACCAGCGCCGAGGAAGAGTTTGGAGGAGGGAAAACAAGGTCAATACCAGTGTCGAGGACGAGGTTGAGGGCACTCACAGAAAATCCACCACCAAGGGGCAATGAGTACTGTAAGTTTGGCACCCCCATTCTCTTTAACCTTCAATTTTCATGCCTAGTTTCCAAAGATCTTCTCATACATCGGCACCCCCATTCTTGTAAAATGGTATAAGATAAGACAAAAAAAAAAAATAGCTTAGTCTTTCACATTTTTATCGGATCACTGTGTCTTGAAAACTCCCATAATCTACCCACATCTTGGTTGAGGCCTGCAAGATTTCATCACACATAGCCTCTAGCACGCATGAGTCTCGAAGTAATTCTAGACTAGCCCAAGCATAGGCAAAGGCAGATCTAATGAATGGAAATAGAGGCATACAATTCTTCTTTAATACCTCCACCACAAACATATGCAAGGTGTTGGTTGTTTTTACGGTAAGTAGGTTGATCTTCTAATCTACCTATGGAATTGCTAATTCCAATAAAGGGCAGCTCAAAGGACCTGGACCAACTGACGAGGATTTGAAAGACCTCCTACACTTTGGGCTCTGCAAGACTTGAGAGGGTGATCCCTTAATGCATTTACAACCTCTGCACCATCATCATAAACAAAATTAACAACAATATATAATTCATTTAATAGCTCAACATAATAGGATAATACCGAATAGAATTACTGCTTATCAATAATATCAACTATTCGGGAGTATGGAGATAAATACAAAAAATTTCTACAAGATAAGATAGTCATTGATTTGCAATTTTAGCAAGCTCTAGGTAAAGAATAACAAATACTGAATCATACAACTTAGATTAGTGCCATATATCCATTGTGGGAGTAAAATTCATAAGTATTAAGGGGTTTGTGACAGATTTAACACATAATATATACGATCCTGGATAACATTGCATTGCAATCTCATCAATATGTATTCTAAATCTAATACTACTTATCAAATCCTTATACAAAACATATCCACTCAATACTACTATCAAATCCTTATACGTAATATCTAAGCATATAGCCCGGGTTACCTATTTTTGAGGGTTTTAGAACCAAAACATATAAAGGGCCTCACACCTTTTTAGACATCAGGGCTTCGTGTAAGAGGTCCTCCCATAGATACCGCTAAAATTTTAGGACGCATGAATAGGCGTGCAGGGATGAGAAATAAAGAAGGTATAGTTGCTGTCTCAAGAGTTTTCGTGAAGATAAGCATGTGAAATGAGAGAACTGCCTAGGTTTCAAATAAATATGTATGAGATCCATACTTTTATAAATTTTTATCCATGCACTCTAATTATTGTTTCTAACGAATATAATGGATATACATACACACATATATGTGTATGTATGTATGTATGTATGTATGTGCTGTGTATATGTATTTTGTCGTAATGTAATGCACCATCGATGCTCTCTCAGAACAATAAATGCAACATATCATTAAAGAAAATCTGTTATCTATGTATATAAACGTGTATTTCTAAATGTAAGTGTAAATGCAAAGAGCATATGGTTTTGTAGTGTTATAGATACAACATATCCATAAATTAATGTAATTGAAATTCTAAATTCTTCAACACATATAATATGAAATCGATCAAACTATTAAACTACATGAGAAATAAATGAAAACAGTAAATGCATTTGTATGTGTATTTGTAAATGTAAGTGTAAAATAAATAAGAATAATGAAAATTATAAAATAATACAAGGAGACCAGTTCTTATTGGGTATATGGAGTCTATCATGAATATCTACAATGATTTCAATAATGACAATAACAAACTGTCAAAGACAAAAAATTGTTTACAACTTGTGTAAACGTGCAAGTGAATAATTGACAAACTCTTCTTGAGATAGAATGGCAATTCTAGTTATGTGATTCTTCTTATTAATCCAAGTAACACTTCCCAATTGTTGTGATTGATTAAAAGATTTTAATCCCTACTTTAGAGAACCGAATAACCAGATCACACATATATAACAAATGTACAATGACAAACTGAGTATAAACTTGTTATATCAATTTAAACAATAGAGAAGCATCAGAATGAAGACAATCAAATAACTTCATAAATTTAACAAATAACTGATACCAAAATCTTAATCCACAACTTCGATATCTTCATTTACTCCATCAAGATACATACATCTGAGTCTCTCATGTATATCAAAATTCATTGTCTGCTACAAATGACCTATATTCCATCTGTCTGGTGTCTGTATCTTGGCTCTCTTCAACACTTAGTTCTCTAGGAGGGTAGCTGTAATATTGATTTTTTAGTTCTCTAGGAGGGCTAAATAGAAATATGAAATTACACAATAGAACCTTATAATCGCATTTGATGCAGATTCAAATACTAGACGTCGATCCTTCACTTTGGTCAGATGATCGAATGACTGCCTTCAAAGAAAACTGACATGATATCCATCATGGAAATAAGGGCCCACCATACTATGCATTTCCAAGGAAATCCACGTGGAACTTGCCCATGATATTGCGATCGATAAAGACCTCGCAAATTCTGATCATGCTATGGCGGGAAACCATGGATCTCAACCATCGGTAATCCTGTTCATTAAACATAGTTTCTAGCTTTGTCATTAGCCATCAAGAACCTTTCCTACTGAGATTATAACATCTCCATTGATTTGAAACACGTGCATCTCATAAATGCTTTAGTAACCCACTACATAATGTATTAAAACTAGATAAATGTATCAAAGTATTTCTATCATCTCTTCGGCTTCATTAAATGAGACACATGGCGCTCGCCCGTGATATCGTGATCAACCAAAAAAGTGTGGTGGGGTCATCACGGGATGGCGGGGAATTTCTGAGATCAAATGATAATTGATCTATGGTCACGCAAACTTGTCCCTCTGCAAAATATAAAACATTTATTAAAAGAACGAGGGGACATCACTAGGTCGATGATAAACAATGACATAAGTTTTTTTTTAAACGAGGGAGAATGGGAACATCCAAGACTTAAGAAATAATAAATTCAAGCGAAGGAAATAAAATGATAAATCAAAAGGGGCCCAACCTAGACGAAGTGATGGGGCTTGAGTTGTTTTAAAACCCTCCCCAAAAAGTAACGGCCCAAAAGATCCCACCCAAGGCGTAAGATAAACACTAGGGTTTTACATGAAGACAAAGGTAAAACCCCAACCTTAGGCTTTTCCCAAACACCATAGATGACCAAAGACATAAGGCAAGATAAAAATGGAACAAAAAGAGAAAAATTTTGAAGTTCCATCACAAGGAAAGGTCTCCTCCCTTCTTGGTAGTGATAACCTCCTCCACACACAACCCTTAAAAATTATGAATAGAGGAATATAATCTTTGAAGAACTCAAAGTTGATTCTCTCCTACCTGATGCAATTAGTCATTTTATCCTTACAAACATTTATAGTGATTAATAGAGGCACATAGACCAATTCTTCATAATAGAAGAATTTGATCATACTTTTCCAATGATGGCATTATGAGAAAACCTTAGGTTAAATGAATAATTCCTAGCTAAGTTCTTTAAATCATGTCCAACCGTATAAGAGAAGACCACTGCTATGTGTACCTGGATACCATGGAGAAAGGCTCTTTGGGCTCTTTCATCAATCATCCTACCTTAAAACATACCAAAATTCTCCTAAAATTAGACATAAGAAGATTTAAGATGACTTAAAAAAATTTATTGCCAAAGCATAAACTTATGATGACTTAACTAGGCCTAGTACACTCCCTCCCGTTAACCACTTAGACATATGGAAATTAAATGTAAATTTCTATTTTAGTCATGTAGGTGTCCAATAAACCACTTGGTGGTGCCTTCAAGTTTATTTACTTGTTAAGAGCAAAAGTCCTTTGATTACAATTAGAGAATACATTTGAGGCCTTGGTTGTGTAACTAGTGGACCATAGTCACATTTAACACTTGTTACAAAGTTTGGGATTTAAAACATTAAGTAGATTTGATTTGTGATGGACACATTTGGACGGTAGTAACAATAACTTGTAATCTATCAAGACTTGATTACCTTATAACCTGCGAAATTATAGCAATGAAATGATAAATTAATCATAATGTCACCTTGGGATCACATCACCATGAAAGAACTTCATCCAACATCCTTATGAGTGCAAGTACCACCAAATAGGTATTTGTCAAATCTGTCTTCCTCGAGCGAGGGAATTTCAGGAAGAGAAGAGGAAAGTGAGACATGTTGTATGTCTAAAATAGGGAGATCAACTAGAGGTCAAAAGATTAGAAGAAAATTCTATAAACGGATGGAATTTTTTCTTGCTGAAGGGGGGTCATGTTATTATGATGATGAGAGCATAGGCGACGTCAAGGTTCCATTGAAGTACAAACATCTACGGAAACAATGGGTACCCAAGGAACTTCCTCCAATAAACACTAATTTTTGTGTCAATGAGAGGATATATAGCATAGCACCATCGTCATTACATGGTTTGGGTCTATTTTGCATGGATGACATAAAGATCTGTTATGACAAAGTTATTGAATTGATGGAGTATGTTGGACCCTGTTACAGTTACAAAGATTGGATGCAACTGGTTTGATATACACGAAGTATGCATAGGTATGCATTGCCAAGAAATTATATATAGTTAAAAGATAAGGATCAAAATAAAGGAGTGGATATGTACATTGAAGGAAGGCCAAAAGCATCAGGGAATATTGTAGGGTTTATAAACAGTACACAACCTTGGTTAACAAATAGGCAACCGAATTGCATATTTGAGGTGCGCGAGGGAAACTGTGTATTCGTATGGGCAATAAAATCAATAACTGCAGGGGAAGAGTTAATAATCAATTACAATTTGAATCACTTAGTTACAAACATAGTTACTATGGGGGTGGTACGTACTATGTACCATTTTACCCAACCTTCAATTAATGACTCCAACATACCATTTTATTCTTATGTTTTTTTTCGTAAGTCTATTGGTTTCATTTTGGTAAAGTTTTTTTATATTTAATTTTTTTCATAGCGGGACATTGATCGTACGGAGAAGGCTCCGGCCCAGACCACAGATCGCGATGTATCTTCAGGCACTTCTACCTGACAGGTTTACCTCATTGTAATTGTACAAATTAGATACGAGCAAAATTTTTTATTATTATGTTTTTTTCATAAGTTTATTGGGTTAATTTCAATAATGTTTTTAATATTCTTGTTGCAGTCGACTGACCGGGGAAAGGCACCAGCAGTAGACGAGAGCATCCATAGGGAGGTGCAGTCAATATTATGTGATGATGACATTGCTTATTCAACAAACCCTCTCGATATGATAAGGAAGACCCAAAAAAAATGCAATGAATAAATCCTTAAGTTGTTATTCATAGTGCCTCAAACAAATGAGATAAGAGAGAGGGTTAAAATATTGACTGAGAGATCACAAACCTTGCAGGTAAGCTGTCATGAGGTCTTTAATTATAACATAAGTTCATTCATGGTTTTATATTTTATACTCTTTTATGTCATGAACTAAAATATGTGTTGTTTTTACAGGTTTTTTTGTGTCCTCATGATGCTCCTAGCCATGATCAGGGTACTACAAGTGCTTCTCGAGGAGTAGGGGTTGGTACAAGTGTCCATCTTGATCTTCCTACGCATACATCACATCATCTGACCCCATCATTCGTGCCTATATTGTCATATGAAATGTTGGAAACACATACCATGCAGGCATTCGTTAGTGCATCCTCTGGTAGTGAACACATGCCAGAACATGCGTTAGGACATGTACCTGGGGATGTAGAGGCCACTAGTACTGGTGATATTTTAGCAACATTTCCTGGATCTTCCCATATTACTAGTACAAGAACATTTCCAGTCACATTTGTGGTGACTGAGGATTTCATTCCAATAAAGAAAGAGAAGGTCCCAGGTACTTTAAAATGTTTTAATTATTATTATATATAATCCAATTGAAATTGACTTATTGATCGCTCTTTTTAGGCTATTGATCCCATGATCATTTTGTAGGAAATGATGTTTTTTATAAACATCTAAGTGATATTACATTGGAGCTCTTCAAGCCCACCATAGGTACACGATGGAATTCCCAAAATAAAAATTTAAAAGATAAGCTCATTAACCATTTAGTTGTGTTGTTCGGTGATAAAACATTCAACTAAACCAAGGTCCTTAAGAAAGATGGTACCTATCTAAAGTTTGTGAGGGACCAATATAGGTCACATTTAGAGAAGAAAAAAAAGTATGAGCATCCCCCCATAATTCTGGAGAGGGAGTGGAAGGACTTGGTGTCAAATGGAAAGGAGAAGGCTGAAAAGAAAAAAGGAAAGACACCACCAGGCCAAGGAAGGTATGGATACTATCAACAATGTAATTATATACTGATTACTCTTTCTTTTTAAATAATCTAATGTATTTCAAAATTTTCATAGGATTCCTGACAAATCAAAGGAAACAAAGGAAAGACTAGAAAAACATGGGCAACACAAATTTGGCTATGGTGGTTATATGAAATTAGCCATGAATTTAAGTATCAATAAATGAAATATTGTATCCAAATAATAAATTGAAAACAATTTTGGTTTTATCACACCATAGAAGCAAAATTCATGATCTTATGAAAAAATGTAGGGCTCTAAATTCAACAGAGTTCCCATAGAAGAGGACCTAAAGATTTCCTTCCAGCAAGGCTATGGAGCGTGGCTGAATGCCTAAGAGTCTTGACTGGCAAACACAATCTTCCAATGCATCCGACATGTAGGTAAATAAACTCAATAAAGTTTATTTAAAATTGAATACTTGTGCAATCTATTCAATATTAATTTACACCATAAATTAATTACATGCTTATTTGTTTTAAACATTCAAGCAATGATAATACTACACATGACATTCCAATGCAGCCTGGGGAAGGTGGAGCACAACCTGCAGATGAAGGTCATGGTGTGCATCTCGATACTTTAGAGCATGTAGAGCGTGATCAACATGTTGAGCATAATTAGTCTAGAGAAGATCAGGAACATGATGTGGCCCCATCAGGTAAAAAGGACCACTCTAAAGTTCTTTTAAACATATTTAATTGCAATTGGTGTATTGATTAATGTAACCTTTCATGTTTCAACTTTAGAGCATGTAGAGCGTGATCAATGTGTTGAGCATGATCAGGCTAGAGAAGATTAGGAACATGATGTGGTCCTATAAGGTAAAAAGGACCACTCTAATGTTCTTTTAAACATATTTAATTTCAATTGGTGTATTAATTAATGTAACCTTTCATGTTTCAACTAAGATCGGATTTAGAGGGTGTTCAACATGTTGAGCATGAGTCTATAATAGAAGTTCGGGAACATGATGTGGACCCACTGCAAAGAGACCACTAATTTCTCTTTTTAATTAATGAATATTGTAAATAATACAAACATATCAATTTTCAACATTTCTTTGTTATTGCAGCATCCCCCTGCAAGGCCCCACTCATGAGTAGATGACTAGGCGTAGATTAAGACTGAAAGGAAAAAAACTAAATGGGGATAGATGATTTAGAAAACGATACCACTTCCATATTTTTTAGTTTTAAAAAGAAACAAAAAAAGTGATTGTAATCATATCATGACAACCATATTTTTGATAATATAAAAACTGAAAAGAATGAATATTATATTATGTTGAATGAATATGTTAAATAATGATGTTATATAATGAATGAATGTTATATGTTATTAATGGATGAATGAATGATTAATGTTTATTGATTGGGTATGGGGAATTGAGAGTGATGTGAGGGGGAGAGGCCAATGAGCTTCCAGTGGTTAATTCTCATAGTAGAGAATATTAAACTATTCTTGAAACAAAGAGAAGCTCAATAAGGTAATGCAATTTTCAATATAAGAAATGCATCATTTGAAACATCAAACCAATATGCAAAGATGAAAGAAAGTGCTAACTTTTCACTATGGTGGAAAAAACATGAATTTTTATACCGAATCCATGCTCTGCATCATAATTTGAAGTTGTTTCCATTCCAATGTTCTGAGTTTAGTTTGTTTGTATGGCTTTGTATGAATACCACATTGTGTTGTGTGTGGATTTGGTTTCAAAAGCTCTTCTTCTTTTTAGTGGTGACATAACTCTAAAATTTGACTTTTACATAATAGGTTAGTGGAAAAATTGATAGCTCAAGGGTTTAGAGGCTCAATTCGAGATAGATACATGGATATTTGATACGGATATTTGGATCTTGTTGTTGATGGGAGGCTTCCACTTAACCATACAATTTTGTAC
This sequence comes from Sequoia sempervirens, assembly GCA_007258455.2. NCBI lineage: Eukaryota > Viridiplantae > Streptophyta > Pinopsida > Cupressales > Cupressaceae > Sequoia > Sequoia sempervirens. The sequence goes on along the minus strand of VDFB02245742.1, from coordinate 19,028 downwards.
CATCTACAGGTATGCAAAAGTTTCTCTACTTACATTCATTCTTGATCATAAATGTTGTAAATGATATTAATGCTTCAAACTTAAGATTCGTTTCATTGTTATAATGATCAAAATGTTATATTTGCTATACATTCAAGCATTCTCTTGCCCCCTTACCCTTTGCTCTCCTCCTCCTTTTAAGAATTTTCTTCATAAAAATTCACATTTTGTCTCATTTACAAATTTATCCTAAGGCTAGGAGGAATAAAGATATGTAAAGATGATGGATTATGTCTAAACAACAACTTTCCATCTTATAGCTAATTAAATCCTTAATATTTAGTTTAGAGCTCGAATAATGCTTGTATATGCATGTGTAGCAATAAGGGAGCCTATGTGAAGATTGAAATTTAAAACATCACTTTGGTATTTTTCCTTAGGCAATGAAATGATATTTTGAGTAATACAAACCTACACACATTGATATTTTTAGCATTGCATTGAGGAATTTTTTTCTTATACCTACCTCGGCTAGACATGGAGGTATATAATATTGGTTTCTGGGTTTTTTCTGTAAGTAGTTAATTTCATAGAGGAAGACTAAAATCTTCTTAATGTCCTGTCAGGTGTGAAAGCATATGAATCACTTACTGAAGGAACCATTTTGTATTCATCCAAAAACTGGTTTGTTCTTTTTTTATGTTTCTTGCATGTGTTTATTTTAGGCTCTAAAGATGTAGCTCGACTCTTTCCTTTGCACTTTTCATCTATTTTGATGATTACAGTAGATTGTCCTCATAATTTTTTATGTAGATCTGTTTGTAACCTTATTTTCTACCAATCAATTTGCAAACCAATCACATATTAAGGACCATTTCACTAACTTTTAGTCATCCATTACTTCATATGTTGTAGGTTGTGTCTATGTGCCAATCAATCCTGATGATTGCAAGAACTTTAATCCTACAAGTGTACCCAATCTTTCTCAAGTAAAAGTCTTACCTTATTTTATAGTACTTTAAATGGTTAATTGAGAGTGGTTCTTTAGATCTGAGATAGTTGAACCCCAGATTAAAATATGGTATTAGATGGGTAGTATAATGATAAAACTGAGGTTCATTGAACACAAATTACGAACATTATTTACTGGACTATGAATATTGTTACAATTATAATTATTTCTCCTTTACCTACCTCTGCATTAATGAAAAAGATAGAAGATATTGGAGGTTCATTACATGTATCATGTATGTGTTAGTATTTTAATTTTGTTTAAGTTGTTCAAGAGATTGATTAAGTCAAGAATATGTTCTACAAGCTCTGTTCTCTTGACATTGCTCAACATTTTCCCTACACATTTTCTCTTCAATCCAAATGTTTCTTAACTCCTTCCCTTGTTAGCCCTTGGTTGTTCTCAAGTGTAATGATTTTTCTATGCATCTTGTAGTCTGTATATATGATCAGTCATCTCTTATGAAGCATGGATAACCTTTCATGGAATTGTTGTTGTGATTAGAAAATTTCCATTGTGAGAATAATCATTTAATTTGTATGGAAGTAAGTCTTTTTCATATTATTTGACTTGGTATTGTAAACTTGTCTTTGTAGGATTCTCTAGGGGGGAACAACAGAACTATGATGATAGGTAGAGTTGTACAACATGATAAATCATTTGGCATTATCGATATATTGCTTATAGAATACTCTGTGCAAGTAAAATGGAATGTGCAATGACAATTGGTCTCAAATTCAAATCTGAATATAAGTACATTATACACAAGAAGATGGTATCTATTCTATGTTTTAAAGAACCCCAAAATAAGAAAATTAATAGGTTCCATCTATTTACTTGCTCTTAGACACTTGTTTAATAGGCGAGACCCTCAAAAAGTCTTGTTGATAACCAATAGTGTTCAAAACTCCTAAAGAGGTCAGATCGGTGTGACATTGGATCTATCTTGCTGACGGAAGTCATCAACAAGACATGGACTATCATAGTGAGTTTTCTATCTTGTGCCAATGATTGATCTCTCAACGATGGGTTGGCTTCGGTGGTCATTGCCAAGAGTCTCTGTGATGACATGGTGTAGGTCTATTTAAAAACTTCTGAAGAGGTCAGATTGGTGTGACATTGGGTCTGTCTTACAGATGGAAGTCATCGACAAGACATGGACTATCAAAGTGAGTTTTCTATCCTATGTTGATGATTGATCTCTAACCAATGGGTTGGCTTCGGTGGTCATCGCCAAGAGTCTTCGCGATGGTACATTCAACGAATATTTTTTTAAAAAAAATTGCATCATTTTTTCGCAATTTCAACGAAGGCCACCGACGAATCACTGAAAAGGTCTAATGAAGTTTCTATAGCTGCGACGAAGGCTTCATCGTAACTCCTTTCCCATTTCGTTGAAATGGCGACAAAATTCTGGTGTTGTTTTGACACTTCAAAAGAGCCATTGCAATTATATTTTGGTTATAATTCATCGGTGGATACATGAAGTTGTCATCAATATTCCAACGAACATTTGAGTCATTTTATGATACTGACGACCGACGAATCTATGCCATTATTCCAACGTTTAATTCATTGTTAGAATTTTGACGAAAAAATGGCAACAAAAATTATTTCATCAATTCGTCGATTGTTCGACAATTTTTTGTCGAATGACTGACGAACGTTTGTCAGAAAATGGAGTCAAATTCAGTAGTGTACATTTTGTAGGGAAGTACAAGGAATGGAGAAGTGGTATATGTGGATATAAAGGTTGAAATAGGTTGATATATGAATGCAAAAAGAATGTATGGGGTGGCTAGATATGGATCAATATATGTGGGAATTGAACCATAGTATGAGATGGGATAAAATTTGAGGGATGAGTGAAATGAGGGAGTGAAAGAGGTATGGGTGGAAAAGGAAGGGAACAATAGAGAAGGCACATACATCTATGATTGGGTAGAGATATGGACTTGTGGCTATGAAGGTAGGGGTATATGGTACTATTGTTATGAGATGAGAGGTAGTGGAAAAGTGGAAGTAGTGTCAATAATTTTGGGTTGAGATTATGGGGGTTGATGGGGGCATGTGTGGATCAATGGTGGGATCTTGACAAAAGTGGAAGGGTTGATTATGAATGCAATAGAAGTAGATGTATCAAAAGGATTAAAATAATATGGAAAAATATTAGAGAAGGGCACATTAGTATACAAAATGTGATCAATACTTTGTGGGATGTGTAAACCTAATAAGTTAGCGAGAAAAAGGTTTCCCAATGCATTAATAAGTTTAAAAGTTTCAATGTCATCCGTATGGTTACTAAAAATATTTATAGCTTATAATTGAGAGACAATATTTTTACATGCTTGAAGTTCTATATGGTACACATAAACATCATTATCAAATTTTTCCTCATGAGGAAATAAGTTGATAGTCTCATTTGAATTGTTGAAAGTAGGAGGAGGATGGACCATGAAAATGTTAAGGCATGGGTTAGAACAAAGAGGGAGACTATGGGGTGATGGACATAGGATGTACACGGGGTTATGAATAAAAGGGGAAAGGAAAAATTATGGATAAAATAGGGGAGTGATGGGTGAGGTTGTATGTATAAGTCAACAAGAGGTAAGGGTAAGTGGAAGAATGAGAAAAAAAGGAATGAAATGGGGATGAATAGGATGGGGAAATTGATGGATCATCTCAAGGGTTGAGAAATATTGCATCATTGGTTTGCATCATCTCAACTATCTTCTACATCCAATTTTTTTTTGTGTACTCTATTGGCATCCAAATTTAACGTGTCTTATTTCTTTTTATTCTACTTAGACTATGATGCACATTTGATCCTATCTCACCCATCATTGATAGCTAATTTGGAAAATATCTAGTTGGGTGCCCTATGTTCAAATGTTGTTTGAGGTCGTTCATTCAAAATTGTGTTATTTATAATCCCTTATTAAAATGTGTTAATGGGGTGGTTTGGTGTCATTTCCCAATTATTTGGCCTTTCCTTAGGTATTTTTAGGTTTTTTGGGTTTTAAGAGGTTTCATGAACATGATACTTATCCACAATTCCCCTTTTCCTTTTCCTTTTTTCTTTCCATTTCTTGCATGGTGATGTCTTTGGTTTATTCATAGACTTCACGGTCATTTGAGGACTTGGAACTTTAGGATCCAAGTTTGTGTTTCCTCTTTGGCTTTCCCTTCCCTTCATAAAATTCTTCTTGTATCAGTTCCCATTTGAAACTTAGGTCTTGACATGAACTAGGAACCTTATATTCTAGTTCCCCATTTAATTTTGAAATATGCTCCCTAATATGTAAAGACTATTGATCCATTTCAAATTTTGGGTCTTGATTGGAACTTGGAATCGTAGGTTCCAGTTCAATTTCACCTTTTCTCTTGACCTGTGCAGTATTAAATGGGCTTCAGACTTTGATTAGGTCTTGGAACCTTGTGTCGTAATTCCCTAGACCTAAATTTTTTTTGTAGGTTTCAATTTCTTTTTTTTTCCTAAAACTTGATCTCCCAAGGAAAAAATTCCAAGGTTCCAAGTTCCTCCTGGAACTTGAAACCCCTAAATGCCAACATATGTGCATAATGGTTTGCAATTATAAGGGCAAGATCTTGCAATGGGGAGTGTTGTGTGTTGAAGCTTTATGGTGGTTCCAAAAATTCATGGAGTTCTTGCTAGGCCCTTAGAGGCCAACAAAGATATTAAGGGAGTCGAGTAGTATGCAAGAGAATCCTGAACAAGGTGATTGGCAACATCAAATTTCTTGACAAATCTCTAAATGCTAAAATATATTTGTATGAATATTTTAAAATATTTCCAATAGTATGGTGAAGATTTGACAACTAAGAATTTGTTGAAAGAGTGCTTGGTAAGTTTTGATATGGGGACATAAGGATATTAAATATTGTTAGATAATTCTAAGGAATTGATAACTAGGACCTCGACCATCTAAGTTTTGAGTTCCCATTATATCTTTGAAAAGTGATAAGGGGGTACTTTATCTTGGTGGAGTTTTAGGGTGGTTTTGAAACCGGTCAAGGTTCCCAAATCTTGTTCGAGGACTAACAAGTTTTGCTAAAAAAAGTGATGAAATAACATAATTCAACAAGAAGTTGTAAGGGGGAACTAATATTTTCAACAATTTATGATGGTTATGTAATCACATCCAAGGATCAACATAGTTATGATTCTCGATCACGGTGTTGACAACAATTCAAAGTTATTATTTTATAAATTTGGTGAGCATTGTATGGTAAAAAATGTTTTAGAGGCCCAAGTTATTCAAGGGGTATGCCAATATTTATAACAATGTAGAGTATTTCAAAAGGGAAGCCTATTATTATTAAAATGATTTAAAATGGGTTTTGAGCACCAAATGTAATGGCACTGTAATTACTTTCCTAGCTACTTGCATTTACTCCACCTAATCTCACACCTTTCATGGACTACATTAATGGATGAAAATATTATAGATGGAAGGAAGATGGCTCTTACACATGTGAGTACATAAGAATGTGATTGAGGTTGTTTTAAGGTACAAAAGTGATGAAAAATATGATGTGGAGGTATGACCACCCCTTGTAGTTGCTAAGGTGATGCAAAGGGAAAATAATTTCTAGAACTATGGACTCTCATGAACAAGGAAAACATGGTTTTCACAACAATATGTACAAGATCCTCTAATCTTTCAAAGGTGGCAACACTTTATACCTTGCAAACTTTCCCTACAAGCCTATTTTCCTAGAATTAACCTCAAAAAAGAAACAAAATTTATTCTTTTTCTCTAGTCTTGGGCTCTTAAACACTCAATCACACTCTACAGGCTTTATTTAAATCCTACTTAGTAGTGGTTAACTACAAACAATGTAAATTCCACAAAACCCTCAAAAGGCTAGGATTTTACATAGCCCTATGCTAGAAAACACACACCATCTTCAAAAAATCACACAAAATATTGAGTGATCACTTCCCCTTTGGTGGACATGTGCACAAGGACCTTCAAAAAATATTTCTCAAATTTCATGAATTTTCATTGGCTGGAACATAAGATATGGATTTTGCAAGGTTGTTGGAAACCCTAGGTTTGTCATTGGACTGTTAACAGTATTTTAACCATAACTTGAGAAAAAAACTATAGAATTGAATGAAACCAATTGAATTTAGACCTTAAAATAGAGCACTATTAAACCATCATTTCCCAAACCTACCTCAGGACTGTACAAAGCCGTTTAGAATTGATTTTAGACTGTATTTACACAAACACTATAAAAAATCATGATGGAACAGGGTATTTTCTCCAAATTTGGATCCCACCAATTCTTGGAGCATGTATATTAATTGAATTAACATGAAAGAACTCCTGAAAATAGTTACAAGTTGAGAATATGTCCTTTTTCTTCAAAATTCCTAATGGCTGTCATTAAACTTGACAATTATGACCTTTTTTTGCAACTTTAACCAAGACTAAGAAACAAACATGAAAAAAGACCCAACATGATATTACTTGGCCCTTCAAGACCTTATTATGCTCAGAAACCCAAAAAAAAGACTTGAGAAACATATCTCAACCTTGTAACAAGCCAAAACTCTAAGAATTCAAATTTGCATTTTGGCAAGAAACAAAAAAATTGAATATCTAGCTAATTCAAACTATCTAAACCATTGCATTATGATCCCAATGGACCTCCTAAGACCTGAACCAACTCAACCAAGACTCCTACCATAAAAAAAAGCAAAAAACACATTGAGAGTGTTGCTCCTGCATCATACTCCCAAGGAAAAGAAAAGAAAACTCAGGTTCCACCTAGGAGGAGGTTTGCAATAGTCATTCCATGATTAAGAATATTTTCCTCTATCATCCATGTGGCATCCTCATTTGGAAGTCCTTTCCACTTGAACAAATACTGGATGTATTGCTTGCCCCTTGTCTTCTTGATCTCTTTTGTGTCAAGAATGCACTCCAACTCTGCAGGTTTGATAGGTGGTAAATCCTTTATCTAATCAGCATCTGATATCTATTGTAAACCTAGTCCTTCACTAGTAATGGCATCCCCTTTGTAAGGGTACAAGTCAACAACATTAAAAATGGGTGATATGCCTACTCCACTAGGCAATGCAATCTCATAGGCATTGTTGGAAAACTTGTGAACAATCCTACAAGGACCTATCTTCTTCATCTGCAAATTGGTATACCCACCTTTGGGAAACCTTTTCTTCCCAAGATGTGCTACGTGAAGATCTCCAACCTTGAAATTGACCTCTCTTCTCTTCAAATCTACCTTTTTCTTGTATTTTTCAACACTAGCTTGGAGCTTCTCTTTCACTTGTTGATGAATCTCTTGCATGGCAATTGCAAATTTCTCACCCTCTGCACTTTGCTTCTCCATAAGTCACTAAGATCTTTGAGTTCAGACACTCCTCTTGGTTGCATGCTATAGACCACTTGAAATGGACTCTTGGCATTGCTCCTATTCACTAAATCATTGTAAGAAAAAATTTCTTTGGGTAGGGTAAAAGCAAGAAGTTGGGTCCACAAAGAGGGGAAGTTTTGGCCAAAAAAAATCTTGTAGAAAATGCTACACATTATTAAAAAAATATGTATGTGCTTAAAAACACATACACATTATATAATGTGTACACGTTTTATAACTCATACAAGTCATTTATTTAAAAAATTAAATACCTTTTAGAAACATGTACATGTTTTAAAACACGTGCGTGTTTCTAAAAAGCATTTAATTTTTAAAATAATCAAGCAAATAAAGAATGTGTATGCATTTTGTACCGCGTACGCATTTTAAAAATGCATACACATTTTTAAAATTTTGAATCCCCAACCCACATGCTACCTTGGTTTTAGGCTCGGGAAAGTGATGTGAGTGCAACTCGAGACACAAAAAATAATTCACAAAAAAAGAGAATAATTTTATTATTCAGAAAATGGAACTTCTTACATGTAGAGGATCTCAAATCCTCAAGATCTACAACATATGCAAGTTACAAAAAATTATAGATAACCCTTTCGTAGTGTGCAAACTTGTCCCCCACAAAGCTACACAAAAAGTTAGAAACCAGCCCATAAATAGAGCTCCTTTTGAGTTTTGGTGGATTGGTGCTGAAAGTACAACTTGAAATTCAAATTTCAAAAGAACATTCAAAAATTAGTATCCTCTAGAAAGTGCACCAACTTATGGGAGCCATAACTTTTGATCCGGGGCCTCATTTTTTGAGCCATTTGAACCATTGGAAAGGTATCAGAGTCAAGAACCTGCTCAAAATCCGCTACGCCGATTTCGACAAGTTTCAAGGCCATTTCGGGACTGTTTAGTGCCTCAAATATGACTTGGAAGGTTTTCAGGGGTCATTCTAGGAGACTTAAACTGCAATATCTTCCAACCCAGGAATATAAAATCAAAACCATAAATTGGGAATTACATTTTGATGAAAAGGGTATCCAGAAATGCAAAAATATCTAAGAAAATACCAACATGAAATGAAACTCTTTTTTTGGGTCATGCAGGATTGCCCTTACACCACTGGATGCTCCTACATCAGAAAGGCTTGGCAACCCGACCCTTAGCCTTTGACCCACAACTAAAAAGCTAAGGGAGATTCATGAAGAATGTCTAACTTTGGCAATATGGTTGATGGAATTTTTTTTTGAATCAACCTTAAAACCCTTTAGAGAACACGGTGTATAGTTTCCAAATATATAATTTTAATTAAGATTGGATTATATTTGTTATTTTTTAATTAATTTCTAAGCAAACTAGTCCATAAACTTGAAATATCAGGCTTTTTTTAAAATTTTTAATAACTTTTTTTGGTTAAACTAGTCCATAAACTTGAAATTATATGGCATCAATCTTTTGACAATTCTCTACACAATGAAAAAAAAGATTCAAAAAATGTTTAGTTTAGGTCCAATTATGTTGTTCGTACACGTTGATTTTTAAAAACAATAATTAAGGCCAATAAAAATTCAATTAAAAAAAATTCAAAAAAAATTACAAAAAATATCCTCATCAATATTCATGTTGTTAGCTCTCTTTCCCCAAAAGGAATTAGCAAAATACTTTTATTTGGGTCAAAAAGTGGTGTCCATACATGTGCATGGTATGGTAATTTTTTTTTTTAAAAAGTGGTTTTTATATATCACTATCAAAATTTAATTTATATCATTTGGGTTTTTGAATAAATTACATATTTGGAAACTAGATTCAAAATGATAAATTTCATATTACTAACTTTTTTTAAGATTCATTGCGTAAGTACCTAAAAATTTTAGTCCAAGTGTGACAAATTCTAAAAACTAGCAAAAACACTTCCACTTTTAGAGCTTTTTGTGGACCCAACTTCTTGCATCAGCCCGGTAAGACAAGATCCCACTATTTAGGATGATCCTTTGAAAGGAATCTTAATAGGTTACCTAAACTCCTATTGACCACCTCAATTTGGCCATTAGTCTATGGGTGGTAGGCTGAGCTAAAACTAAGATATGTACCAAGCTTTCTCCATAATGTTCTCCAAAAATGTCCTAGAAACTTACTGTCCCTATTCTAGAAACTATGCTGAATGGAAATCCATGAATTCTAACTTTGTTAAAGAAAAAACCTACAACATATGAATCATCAATTGTACCTTTGATAGGAATGAAATGTTCCATCTTGGAAAATCGGTCAACAACCATACTAAGTCAAAACTTCTTTGAGTCTTTGGCAATCCCATGACAAAATCTATATTGATGGATTCCCAAGGCCTATTGGGAATGGGTAAAGGATAGTATATTCCTGCATTATTGTTGCTCCCTTTTTCTTTTTGGCATATGGTACACCTGTCCACAAATCTTCTTACATCTAATTGCATCCTTGGCCAAAAATAGTTCCTTCTTAGTTGCTCTAGTATCTTGGCAAGGCCAAAATGACCTGCCATACTCCCACAATGCTTTCCTTAATAATATTTTCCATCATAGAAAATTTTGGCACACAAAGTTGTGCTCCTTTAAACAACAAACCATCCTGTATCAAGTAATCTAGCCACTTCTCTCTATTAGTGCTGATAGGTTGCTTGCAAGCCTCATAAACCTCTTTGAAATCTTCATCATCCTCATACATCTCTTTGATTTCTTCAATCCCAACACTTCTTAACTGAATTTTTGTACCATTAATGCTCTTCTACTCAAAGCATTATCCACCTTGTTACTTTTCCCTTTTTTGTGTTTAATTGTGAAGGTATAACTTTGTAAGTATTCAATCCACTTAATGTGCCTTTGACTGAGTTTTTCTTGGCAATTTATGAATTAAAGTGCATGGTTGTTAGTGTAGACCACAAACTCCTTTGGTAAAAGGTAATGTCTCCATTTCATTAGTGACTGAACCATTGCATACATTTCTAATCATAGGATGAGTACTTCCTCTCTACATCATTGAGTTTTTCACTAAAATAGTGAAAGGTGGAAAATTGTTAATGGGGATCTAGGGTTTAGGACCTAGAATAAAAATCTTCACACTCTCTCATTCAAGGATAACCCTAGATATCTCAATGCAAAGGAGAAAGAGACCTTGCAATAGGGATTTCCTAAGGGTTGATTGTAAATTAGGGGTTCAACACCAAGCTAGAGCTTTGAAAGACAAATGAAATGCAAGATGTAATGATGAAACCTAATGTAATGCAATCTTTTACTAAATGACCTAGGAAAACATGTAAAACAAAACATAAAGATGAAAGATGAAATGTGTGCACCTAGAAACTTGAAGATGACTGAATGAGGCTCTGAAATGCTGGAAATTCTGACTTTAATGCTAATTGGGACTCATATGCCAAGCTGGGTGAATCTGTCCCAGATCTGGGTTTATGTGTAGAAACAAGAATCTGGCAAATGGGTATCCAAATTTGCAAAAGCTTGAATTTTGACCTAAACTAGGACTCATTCACTAGAAGTGGTGAACTAGTATAGTTAGGGTTTTGTGAAGCTTCAAGATCTGAATATGATCTTCAAGGTCTCCTATGTGCTTCCCAACTAATTTTCAGATCAAAAACCCTGATTTGCAACATGTAGAAGTCCTCCAAGAATCTCCAATGCAAGGTGACAACTTTGGATACTTTGACAACTTTCTCCAAACTTGCTCCTCAATGTGTCTTTAATTTAAACTTGCAAATCACACACTAAAAAGAGGGAAAAATGTTGTTTTTCTAGTGGATAGGGGTTTTCCTTGGTCAAACCTTGTTTTGGTAATCAAACCTTGAAATGAAATGAAATAGGAATGGAGAATGATGAATGAAAAAAATATGATGTTGAAACTCACCAAACCCTAGCAATAAGAGGTTGCAAACATGTATGAGATGGCTGCAATGGATGTAAATCTTGATTCTTGCTTGAATAGGATAGATCTTGAGTGAAATGCTAGCTTGAATCATAAAACCCTACATCACAATTGTTAGCTCAAAAACAAACATGATGCATGAAGACTTTGACATGATGCATGATGCTTGAATAATGCTCTATAATTCTTGATAATCTGCTCTTGAAGACTCTTGAATGATCTTGTAAATGCTTGAATGCTCTTGTGAACTCAACTTTTTATAAGGATGCTCATTCAACTTGCTAGGTGTAAAATGAGTGAAAGAAACTTGTATTTATACTTAATTATGCAAGAATTCCCAAAATTACAACACTACAAGCCGACATTAGATCTAGGAGGATAAAATCTCACCAAGAATTTGAATTAATTTTGATTTTGGGCCACACGGGACTCATTCACCCAAGGTGGCGAATGAGTCCCATTAGGCATAATTTATGGGACCATTTTTAAAAATGCTTAGAAAGGTGTGAAACCAGGATTGAGACCCAAAAACCTAGGTGGTATTCATACGCCCAAGGTGGCGGATGAGTCCCAGATCACTAAATCTAAGCCACACAACCCAAAAACACCAGAATTATGATTAGATGTTGATTTGTGTTGGGATTATCCTCAAAAAGATGCATTAAATGAGGCTTGTGGATGTAAAATAAGGCCAATTAAAGCATAAATAATCTTGATTATTAATGACAACCTTAGAAAAGTGTGAAAGTGTGTTACAACACTTTACAACACCTAAAATAAGGTAGGATTAGGGTTATTTAGTTCACAAGGGCCCAAGACCTGATGTCTTAATGTGAATGTGTTAAACACATTACAACACTAAGTCAAGGCACCATTAAGCTTGATTTTATAAGGAGGACCCAAACAAGTGTGAAAATTTCACCGACGACATTTTTTGACACTACAAATAGGCTATTGGCTTATTTCCTTGGCTCAAAATTGCCCCTATTGCATGACCACTAGCATCACACTCTATTTGGAAGACCTTATTGAAATTAGGTAAAACCAAGATAGGCTGCTCACTCACTCTCTTTTTGAGATGTTGGAAGTTTTTCTTAGCTTGTTCAATCCACATGAACTTCTTTTTTTTATCCCCTTTAATGGTCTCTATGATAGGTGCACATACATGACTGAAACCTTTGATAATTTTTCTATAAAAACTTGCAAGACCATGAAAACTTCTTACCTCTAAAACCAATTTAGGTGTAGGCCACTCCAATATTTCCTCCACTTTGCTTGGATCCATCTTCAACATCCCCTTTGAAACCAAAAAACTAAGGTACAACAACTCTATCTTCATGAACTCACACTTTTTCAAATTAATCATTAATTTTTCATCTTGTATCCTTCTTAACACCAAATTCAAATGATGCAAATGTTCTTTGCTAGAACTAAAAACTAGTATATCATCAAGGTAAACAACTAAAAACTTACCAATGTATGGCTTGAGGACTTCATTCATGAGCCTCATGAAGGTACTAGGTGCATTATAAATGAAAAGTGGCATAACAAGCCACTCATATAATCCCTCATTTGTTTTGAGTGTTTTTTTCCATTCATCCCCCTTTTTGATCCTTATTTGATGGTATCCACTTTTGAGATCTATTTTTGAGAAATAACTTTCCCTTCTCAAACAATCCATTAAGTCCTCTATTCTTGGTAGTGGAAACCTATATTTGATTGTTATCTTGTTTATTTTTCTATAATCAGTACACATTCTCTACTCACCCTCTTTCTTAGGTGCCAAAATAGTTGGACTGCATGAGGACTAAGGCTCTCCTTGATTAACCCTTTGTCAAGCAACTCTTGTACTTGTTTTTTGATTTCTTCATTTTGTTGGGGCGTCATCTTATAGGCTATTTTGTTTGGTAGACTAGCCCTTGGTATAAAGTCTATGTGGTGACTAATATCTCTTATTGGAGGAAAAGAGTTAGGAAGTTCTTCTACAACTATGTATTTATACTCCTTCAACATATCTTGAATCTCCCTAGGCAACTCTTCCATTTTTTCTATTGTTATGATAGTCTTAGGCCTGACCAATACCGCAAAACCTATCTCATTCTCTTCCATTGTCTTTAGAAACTCCTTTTCACCCACTATCATCACACTTGAGCCAACCTTTTGGTATTTATCTTCTTCCTTCAAAGGTGTCAGAGTATAGGTGACTCCATCCTTCTCTAAAACATAGACATTCTTCCTACTATCATGCATTATTTTTCTATCATATTTCCATGTCCTACCAAATAGCACATGGAATACATCCATAGGGATGATATCACAGAACACCTTGTCCTTATACCTTCCTATTTGAAACTCTACCCAACATTGTTCATTGACTAGTACTTGCTGCCCCTTATTCAACCATGAGACTTTATAGGGTGTTGGATGAGGTAATCTTTTCAAATTTAATTTCTCTACCATCTCAACAACTTAATTATTAGTACTTCATGAATCTATAACTTGGCAAGACTTACCTTGACACTTGCAAATAGTCTTGAATAGTGTCTTCCTTTGAGGTGGCTCCTTTTCCATTGAAACCTTGATCAATGTCCTTCTCATCAGCTAATATTCTCCTTTCTATGGTTCTTTTGGTTGTGGTGAGGAGCTAACACTTTTTTCATCTCTTCCTTGAGCAGCTTGAGTCCTTCTTTCATTCCTAAAGGTGGTAGTGGTTTTCTCTTTTAGACACTCCCAAGCTTGATGACCAACAAACTTGTTTCACTTGTAGCATTTCCTTGTGAAGCCATTGAATCCTCCTCTTTATCCAAATCTACCCCTGAAGTTAGGCCTTTTCCCTCTAAAATCCCCTCTTGAATTTGATGCTTGCTCTTGTGAGGTACTTGACTCTCCTTGGTTTCTTTGTGTTTGTTCTCTACCAACATATGAAACTCTACCTCTGAAATTCCTTCCTCTACCTCTATTCTTCTTTTCTTACTTTGTATTCAACTTCTCCTTAGCCTTTAAGGCTAGTTGATAGCGCTCTTCAAGTTTCCAGGGGCTTGTAAGGCTCAACTCATCTTCCAAGCTATACTTCAATCCATTAAGGTATCTTGAAAGCTTGTTAGTATTATCCTCTATGTGTCCTAATCTGATGCTCAACTTATAAAACTCTTCAGTGTACTCTTTCACTCCCATATCCTTTTATTTCAAATTCTACAACTTCCTATACAACTAGGTCATGTAGTCACTAGACATGAATTTTCCCTTCATCTTGGCTACCATCCTATCCTAAGAAGTAATCTTGGATTTTCCTTTATTTTTCATTTCTTCTTGAACATAATCCCACCATAGGGATGCATGACCTTTCAACTTGGTCCTAATCAACTTTACTTACTACTCTTTAGGTACCTCCTCTAGTTCAAAGTAATTTTCCAACTCACCTATCCAATCGAGGTGTTCTTCACCATTCAAACTACTTGCATATATTGGAAGTTCCACTTTCACCTTGGTTCCTTCACTCTTGATTGCATTCAACAATATTTCCATCCTCAATTCATCAGCATCCCTCTCTTCTTGAGGTTCTTCTTTAGGTGCTTCATTCACCACTTCTTCTTCTTGGTTATTCACATCCCCTGAAACCATTCCTCTTCTTTGGTTAGCTTCAACTACAATGAGTCTTGCATCCAAAATGACTCTTATTTCCCTCATTTCTCTAGCAAGGGCTTCTCCCAATTGTGTTGCTATCCTTTCTACCACCCTTTCAACATTTCTTGGAGGCATCTTTATTTTTCTTGCACTTAACCCTTATATTAACTTTCTTGCTTCACCTTCTCTGATACCAATAATGATGTAGAGGTAAAATAATTTCTAGAACTATGGACTCTCAAGAACAAGGAAAATGTGGTTTTCATAATAGTATGTACAAGATCCTTTGATCTTTCAATGGTGACAACAATTTATACCTTGCAAACTTGTGCTACAAGCCTATTTTCCTAGACTCAACCTCAAAAAAGAAACAAAAATCGTTCTTTCTCTCTAGTATTGGGATCTTAAACACTCAATCACACTCTATAGGCTTCATTTCACTAGTAGAATTTAGTAAATAAATGACTATATGACTAAAAATTTTAGTCACAACAACTAAAAATGACTAAATTCTACTATTTTTTGCAACTTAGCTATAAATGAGTAAATAAATGACTAATTTGGTCATTGACTAAAAATTATTTAGTCACACGAAAAAAAGGACTAAATAGTTAGTCATTTATTTAGCCACAATCCATTTGAATGAAACATTTAAGGAATCAAGAATATAGCCCACCAAAATACTCTAAGACTTTAATAAACATACTCTAATTTTTTTGTTGAAATCTTATTTTTAGGTATATCCCGCTAGAATGGAGTTTTCATTTTAATAAACATACTCTAAAACCTTCGTCGAAATCTTATTTTTCAGGTGTAGTCTATCAAAATGGAGAAGTGTTTCGGTAAAGAATGACATAAAATGGTAAGGAGATGTGCATGACAAGAGGAATAGGATTCATTGTTGCTTATCTCATCCATGCTTTGCTCAACAAGGTTTACATTGTCTGCACTATTGTTTGTAATCCAGATATTTAATTGGAATACATTTGCATAATCTCAAATTCCTTCATATGCTTTTGAAGTATCAATGTATCCTATATAGGGTTTAGAATGATTTATTTTAATTTAAAAAAATAAATCAGATGCTTTTGAAGTCTCAATGTATCCTATATAGGGTTTATAATGATTTCTTTTAATTTTAAAAAATAAATAAATGATGTATTTTCCAATGATTAGATAATGTGGAAATCTCCTAAATCTGCCCCAACACATTGTCCTCTTTCACACTGTATTCATTACTCCAGTTGCTAGGGTTTTGCATGTGACATTTAATATCTTCATGATAGTGGCTTTTAAATAGATCTTAGTCTTTGCTTTAATCTTTATCATGGTAACCCTTAAGTTCCATAATCCACCTTCAATCACTTCTAAGAACGTTGTCTTAAGCTAGACTACATAGTATGCATATAAAGCAAGTCCTTCATACCTGCCATTGTTCCAAACCACCACTCACTACCTTGCTTAAAATGTTGCCTCCATAAGAACAATAACATGTTTTAAAATCATGGTTGCCAGTGATTTACCATTAAATTCACTACTTTCATCAAGATACAATGAGATTTTTCTCTTCAAACTCAAGGCATTATGCAAGATAACATTGTGAATTGTTTGTTGTGTATGATTTGATTTTCTTGCACATTTATTGCTTTGCTAACTACCTTTAAGATTGGATATTGCACCCTCAGCTGCAATCTCAAATAGCTCACTCATTGTCACTTGAAGATTCCTTTCATGAGAATCCTTCTACACATTATTTTATGGTATTGTGGGTCTTAAGATCCTTCAACCTTGTCACTACTTCATAGTCCACAAGGTATTATTCACTATTCTCCCATCTTTGATGAGTCTCAAAACACTGCTCAAACATGCAATCCACTACTTCCATTATACAACGGCTAAGAAGAAACATTGAACCTGTGATTACCACTATTACTTCATTTAGATAGTCATTCCCTAATTTCATTTTCCTTGTCTAACATCGCCAATAGCATTTGAAAAACCCTTAAGGTCAACAAGGGGGTAAGGAAACTCACTGTTAAAATCTCCACTTTACTATGCAAGGTTTGCGCTTTATTATTTTGTCACTGCTCAACCTCTTTTTGAGTGTCACACCTCAAGTGACTGAAATTCTTCTTATCATAGATTTCATTTACAAATGTCACTGAGCTACATAGTGTGCTTGTTATTGGCTACAATCTTTAGATTGCAAGATTTTGTTATTGGCTACAATGTCTCAATCTTTCTAGTATTACAATCTCATTAATCTGCTAGAGTTATGGTTTACGTTTCTATAGAGGCCTAGGGTTTGTACCCTAGTCATGTTCTTACCAATGCTTTTTTTGTCATTAAAAAACAACCTTAAATCTTAGGTCATAAAATTAGCTGTCTTGACAGGGTTGTGGTATGATCTTGGATTGTATCCTAGAGTGTGTGGGAAGCTTGTGTTTGATCATTAAGGTATGTAAACATGATTAGGGAAATGTATCCTATATAGCATGGGTCTTTCTTTAATACTTTCCATAATGGTTATTAGCAGATCACATTATTATAGTTTGTGGTAACCCAAGATTGCATTCAAGTGTGTAACAAATTTGGTTTTTTAGTTTAAGCTATACACTTTTAAATAACATTCATAAGGTTTAGAAAATATTGATCTCTCTAGAATAGCCCATTAAACATGGGTTGTGCTTGAATGCACTACATAATTGATATAACACAACCACTCTACATATCAACTAGAGTTATAAGCTCTCTATTGTAGTAAGAGGTAATCGCTCTTGGATCATGCTATCATTACATCATAACTTGTTAAACTTGAGTCAACCTAAATGCACCCAATGATGATTGAAACCTAATTGTGATGAAAGTGATTTCTACATGAATTTTACTCATATGAGCGCCTCCATTTCTATCACAACATAGCCACATTAAACTTGGGTCACACATGAATGCATCTTGTATTTGTTATAGCACAATTGTGCCACATGACCAATAGAGTTATAGATCACATAATTACAGTCACAAGAATTTGTTCCTCAGTTGTGCTCTTATGGTGATTCCATTACTGTTATAGCATAACCCTTTGGAATTATATTTCTCAAATCCTTACATTGCTTATTTTCTCTTTGGATGGAAGGATTCATGGATTTTTTGTGATTTATACAACTTTTGTTTTGATAGTAAATGACATCAGATTATTTTTTAAGCTGAAATGATTTATTAATTATGGTTTTATGATGATTTTGATTTTGATTTAGAAGGGGTTACTATGTGGAATTTTTATGTGAAAGAAGAATAGATTGTGATGCAACGTTTGGGTATGGAAGGTTCAGGAAAAATTGGATTGCTATCAGTGACATAACCAGGTTGGAGAGTACCTTGAGCCGGTGTGAAACACTTCCGGGTGTTTTTGCTAGGAAGCAAAACCTAGGTGTAAGAATTTTTGAATATATGACAGAGGATGTTCCTTTATTCTAAAGATAAAATCATAAATTTTCTGGTCCAATTGGACATCCAACCTAACATCTTTAATATCTGATAGAGAAAGTTAATACATTCTAAAGATAAAATCATAAATCTGCTGGCCCAATTTTAGATCCAATTTGAGGTCGTGAAGCTCCGATAGAGGAAGTTCCTACATTCTAAAGATAAAATCATAAATTTTATTGGTCCAATTGGAGATCCAATTTGAGTTCATGAATCTCTGATAGAGAAAGTTCCTACATTCTAAAGATAAAATCATAAATTTGCTTGGTCCAATTTGTACTCCAATTGTAAGGATTTGTCTTTTTAATTATACTTTCTGACATTTGGCTTGATACAAATTGTTACTTTAGAATTATGGTATTGATTTTCTTCTAATGTTTTCAACCCTCATTTCTGGGAAGAGCTCTGAAGATGGTCCCTTCAAATGGAGACTACACTTTTCCGCTATAGGTTCCATTTAGAAACACCAAAAGCTCAGGTACTATCATACTCAGGTATAGCAGAGTTTGAGGTGAATTTCACTTAGTATTTTATGTTGATATTGATATGTTCTATCCTGTAGTTAATTGTTGTAGCATAATAGATAGGCTAAATAGTTGTTCATATA
>VDFB02245739.1:0-13424 GCA_007258455.2 Sequoia sempervirens | reverse complement strand
TTGCATTGCTTGAACGATTTTAGAAACCCATTTCAAAACTCTCTCAAAAGATTAACATGCCTTGTCTATGCTTCCATGTTTTGCATACATTTCTACCAGGGCACCTCCAATTGCATTTGCTTTAATGTTTCTAAAGCCTTACCTAAACATAAAATAGATTTATTTGAGGCATTATATCAAACAGTTCATGGTAAATTTTTTTGGTTATATTTGTTATTAAAATTATTGTTGATAACCATATATCTTTATAATTTTGTATCTAGGATGGATTATTTTGTTCAACCCACAATAATGAATTATTGGTAAATAAAAATGTGAACCATAATAGTGACTATTTCCCTCATTGAGGTTGATAAGTTATGCTAATGATTGTGGTATGAAAGTATAAATAAGAATATGAACCCTAATTGGTAAGATTTATTAATGCACAACCTCTCTATTGAGTATAATTTTTTGAGGGATTTGAAACAATTAATCTAGAACCATTGATTAGAACTAAACATATTATATTACACTCTAACAAAACTTCAATTGGAACTTAGGTAATCTAGACTATTTATAAAAATGGGGAATTATAGTTATTCCCCTACAAGTTTTTATATTGGTAAACTATGAAATTATAAATTGGTAAAAGGTATAAAGTGGTAATCAATTAGAATTAAAATGCAAACATTGGTGAAGGTTTATCTAATTATCTTTTATATATAGGACCATTAGAAAAATGGGCCTCATTCATGGTGGATATGACACCAACAAAGAAAGCTAGGGAGCATGGTGATAATGATGTGAAAATGTCATACCTAGAGCTATGAAGTAGAATTAATATATTTTATATCTTAAAATCTTAATATAATTAGGTGCTTCTTACTATTTTGTATTACCTAGTAGATAGTTTAGAAATTCAATTTAAAATCTAAATCCTTGTTAAAAGAGGTAGTGTTGAGTTATGTACATGTCCCAACTTAGATAGTTTATAAATGATACCATTCTAAAATTATAACTTAGGGTGCATACAATGGAAACTTGGATAAAATTATTCATATTTTTCCTTCGAGTCTTATGGAATTACTCCAAAAATGGTTGGTTCTAAATGCATTATAAGAAACTAGATTGTTTGAATGAAATGTATAATAAAATAGTTCTATTAGGATTAGAAGGAATGAAGGTATTATTAAATTTTCTATTTTACAACTCAAAAGAGAATAAAGAAAAGGGTGTTCCTTGTTTATTGTTAATTTTTATTTAGTAAAAGTGAATGAGAACCATTCAAATGAAAATAAACCTCCATTACAAAATTCTTAGGATGTCTTTCCTAGAATGAACTCCTCATGTTTCCTCCTAAATGGGTGTTTTATTTTTTTAATAGATTTCATGCATGAATTAGCCCCTATATCTAGAGATCCCTATCGAACAAACACTTCATATTTGCATGAATTAAAGGATTTCCTAAATGACATTTTAAAGAAAGGATTTATATGTTCTAGTTTATTGTCATGGGATGCTCCAACTATTTTTATGAAAAAGAAAGATAAGAAACTTTTCCAAATTGTCTTGATTATGTACATGTTCAATAAATAAACAATTAACATTAATATCCACCACCTAAAATAGATGATTTATTTTACTGATTGAGAGGGGTGGCCATATTTTAAAAAACAGGTCTAATATTCAATTACAATTAGCAAAGAATAAAGGAGGAATACATTCATAAAACTACATTTAGAATTAGGTATAGGACATCAAAATTATATGTTTGAGGCAATGCATATAAGACACCCATATACAAAATAGTACAAAAGAAAGAGAAAAAATGTAAAGAATGCACTTGTAACCTATACTTGCTCGAGCATTAAAATTTTGAAATTAAACATAAAGAATAATAGGATTTATAAATTAAATACATAAGGCTATTATATAATATCAAAAAAGACTATTTAATTTTAGGGTAAATACTTTTGGTTGAATTTATGAATTAGAAATAGAAATTTTGAAAGGGCCCCACCCTTTTACAAAGACCAATAAAGAGACAAAACATGATCAATCATATTGGCATGGAACAACAACAAGAAAAATATAGTTGTAAGTTAGAAAAATAACATCCAATTAGAAATACTCCACCAATAGTGGAAATGTATCTAATAAAAAGGGTCGTTTTCCCAAAAACATTAGTATATCTATCATTGAACACAACTTGAATCCAAAATTCTTCAAGGAACTATATCTTATTGTCAACCTTATCCTTTTCCATGAATGAACCTAGTTCCTTTGTAATGGAGTTTCCATCTTTAGTTTCCAAACTTGAGACCAAACGGAATAAAGGGTTCCTATAATCTTCTAAACTTGAACCTTCTTCATATTTTTAAATTATTAGAAGAAATGCCAAGAGGTGAATGTTGTAATTCAAGAGAATGGTAGAGGCAATGAACTCCAAATAATCCATCTGTAACATGATTCTTGTCTCTACCAATCTCCTGTAAATTTCTCTTGACAAGACCTTCTAAATTAGTCATGTCTACAAGAGGACCAACCACCCCTCGATTATGCTCAAAGGGAGCCTCAACCAAATCCTAAGGTAAAAAAGGCTCCATCTCATCCTTGAGAAATTTGTTCAACCTTTCCTTCCTCTAAAATTCCTACACCTATAAAATACATAGCTATGATCTACACATGACAACATGGTGAAAACACAAGAAAATCCTATAAGATGACACATGTTGGAACCCAAATAACCAAATTCAAAATACATACCTCTAATCTATAAGTATAAGCAATATTTATTTGTAGAAAATTTATACATATAAAAATATGATAAATGTGTGATTATTTTTCTTTCCAATCTATAAATTTTTGATGTGCTTGGCTATATACTTAAGATGATCCACTCATAATGTAATGATACAAATTTAGTATGTATGAAAGAAATATTTCCAAGACATCAAGCTACCATTCTACATAACTCTCATGGAAATAAGAATATTATTATATTTTAACTAAATATTGTGTGTACTCTATCTTGAATTACTAATTAATTTTTAATTATATAACTTATAATTTAAAATAAAAGAATCCTTTGTAACATAGGATAGATAGGTTAATTAATGAAATAAAATATGTTTTTATATTAAGGAAAAAAACAAATATATGGAACTCATAGATTGAGAACCCACTAATAACTTTTGTATGAGAATTCAAGATGCTCTAATAATTTATATACCTTCTTCAATAATTAACATTGGAATTAATACTCTTCGGCTCATAGGCTGTATGGACCAATAATTGAAACCAACAATGGAAGATTGAGAGTCTCAACTAAGAATTCCTCCTTATAAATCACATTCATACTAGAAGCAAACAACTAAAGACCAAATTTCATAAATAGAGTTCATGTGTTATATATCATGCCTTTGAGGGGTCCACAAGTACCATGATCCTTTTGAAATACTTCTCCATCTAAATGCATCCATTCCAAGACCATTGGGAGGTGGGTATCCCAAGTTCCTTAATTTCTTGTAGGAATTTAATCAAGAGTAGGACATTGTGACTTTGGCATGTAAATTTAAATCTAAATGCGCATCCAAAAAATACAAATTCAATAACTAAATTTAATTCAAAAAGTGGCCTGCCATCTATGGCCTTCTATAAACTTCTCAAAGATGTCATTCCCATAAATGATAAATTAAAAGTTAAGTTATGACTTCACCAAAATGACATGAAATTATCTTTCTAAGATGTCATATTTGCATAAATCCCTCAAATAAATTTTTAACTAATTTTAAACACTCAAACAAATACATATATATGAATATATACTTCATTTATAAATTCTTGGAATATATCAATCTATCACAATTAAATTCTTAGACATCATGCATAATATTTTTGATGTATTCACAAAGCCACCTAGGGTCTCATAAAACTTGAGTAGGTGAATACCAATATGCATATCTAATGGTGGGGTAAATGGAGGAGGATTAGGAGTAAGTTCATATATATCTATTACTTATTTTGCAATCCAATATATTGGTTGGAGAGATTGCATTTGAATAGAAGTGAAGATAAGGTCTATTAAAATATGACTCGCCATCTTCTCTATTCTTAGGATTTTGGAGTATATCAAAATATCCAACCTATATTTCATTGTCAATCTCAACCAATCGTTGCTTCAACTTCCAAATCATCCACACAATCCACCCGGAAATATTCAATATGTGAAACATAATTATGAGGAAGATACAAATAATCCTTGACATAGCTTTTTGTATCGAAGGATAATATGGTTCTATAATTTTAAACTATTTCCAATTTTGAAATCAAAATACAATCAATTATCTATTTAATCTCAATAATTGCAATTTTAAGGCAAGCATAAGTTACTTGAATCTTTTTAAGGTCTCTCATTAGATTCAACTTACTCTAACTTAAATTTTAAAAACAACATTAAAATCCACATAACAAATTTCAAAGACATAATATTATTACAATATTATTTAAAAATCTAATTGTAATGAATGTTATAGTAATAAATATTCAAATTTTAAATCTATGAAAATATATAACCAAATGATCCTTAGTTTTCATATATCATTTGTGATGAGAAGGTTGAATATTATAATTTTTTAGGCCAATCTTTAGGCACTAATTCACCATTGTTAAAATGATCCTTAGTTTATTCATTGTTTTTTTCATGATTATAATTTTTCAATTTCTATTAAACCAAACTCAAAATAATGGTATAGATTAAGATTCTTGTCTTTATCCTACATTTGGGTCATGTTTGATTCTAGATTTATTATCATAATTAGAAGTTGTATAAATTGTTATTATATATTTTTTAACATATATAAAATGTATGGTTGGATTAGTGAGATATTTATAGTTCAAGTATGCAATATGAAGTCAAACTTTGTTAGATTTGATTCTTAATAAATTAGTTTTAACAATTCAATTTATAGCTTTATGCAATCTATAAGTTTAAATAGTTTGATGGTATCTAAACTTTATACATATAAAAATATGATAAATGTGTGATTATTTTGCTTTCCAATCTATAATTTTTTGATGTTCTTGGCTATATAATTGAGATGATTAACTCATAATGTAATGATAAAATTCATCCTCATATGGAGGATTTTATATTATCTTCCATTAAATTCATCCTCTTTATGAGATTCTTACGGAATATTGATATTCTAGTGTGAATTCTTAAGTTTAGACATATCTTAACTAGATAAATTTAGGTTCAATGAAGGCAATAGAACTTTTTTTTCACTTACATAATCCTATTTTGAAGTTCATTTATGTTAACAACTATTAAATTAGAAATTTTTATCCCCAATTGTTTTCAAATAATTTTACACTAATCTTTGTTTTCTTATTTTTTCTTTCATTGTTTCATTTAAAATTTGAACCATTTAAGGATGCTATGTTATATATTATAGTTGTCTTCCAATTCTTTTTAAATTGTTCAACCCTCTCATGGTCTAAATAATTTTACATTCAACAACCATGTCTAAAGTACATTATATACCCAACCTCTTTCCCTATTTAACACACTCATAAACCTTGTTGCTAATCTCATTCAAAGAGGTGGAACAACCAATCTTAGAGGGATCCTCATCCATAGGAGAGAGAAGGGAGCCATCAATCTAGGCTCTAGTACTATTCTAGAAATAGTAGAACTAGAAGCTAGAATCCTAACAATGATAGCCAAGTTGGATAATACACAAGTTTTCATTTTCAAGGGATTGGGGAACACTTATTGGATGGATATTATTTCCCCTTCACCACATTTTGATTAGGATTAAGAATTGAAATAATAAAATTCTCAAATTGGTATAAGAAAAAAATAAGCCCTTAGTGGAGGGGAGCTCATTTTTTTCCCATGTGCAACTCTAATAATAGATTTCTTAAATTACATGAGTAAATGAAAAGGGAAGCTAACAAGTCACATGCATCTAAGATTATTTATAAGATAAAAGTTATAGGATAAACAACATTTATAGTTTCCTTCTAGGATGAAATAAATAATCAAGTAGAAACATTTATATACTTGTGAGGAAATCATCTATATTTTCCTTCCTCTTGTATTTACTTTCTTTATGAGACTTCAAGCCCTTCATGGATAAACCACTTGTAGTAGCTCAATACCTTCCTCAATGGCTTTAAAGGTTAACCTTCTTACTTTTTAACCAAAATTTTAATAACATTCAATTTTGTGTAATTTATGTCCACTATTATCATTTTAATTCAAAATAATGTAAGAAATTTATATATTTATTTAAAAATTAAAAAATATTAAAATAATAGTTTTAAATTAATTGAAAACATGGTTGGACCCCTCTAATTTTGTGGAACTATTTCTTAAAAGCTATTTTAGTTGAATTTTATATAATAGGAAAAGGAAGCCACATATGGCATTAAGACCTTCCTTGATGGTCTTTAAGTTAGGAAATTTTTAATTTCATTCATAGGTCTTGAGGTATTTTAAACAAAAGTTGTGTTTGGAAAAAGGTATTTGGTACAAACTCCCAAAAAAATTAATGTTATATGTTTATGCTATTAACACATGAAAATTTGGGCCTTAAAATAGCCACATCATCCCCATATTTTAATACAAATGAGACATTGAGGCTTTATGTTACTTATAATAGATCTATAATTAGTTGATATAGCTCCATTTAGATCAATCCATATATCCTAATTTCTATCAAATCATAGGGTGTCAATTTCAATAATTACACAATGAAGCACATACGATTTTTCATTTGATAGTAGAGGGAACTATCTTATTATGCCATTAAAATAAAATATAGGTCCTCAATACTTTTCATCTTTATTTTCCATCATTACATTGAACCTTATAAGGGACATCTTCATTGGTAATCATCTAATGCATAAAGACAAATAATGTCAAACAATAGCTAGGTTAATTTTATAAATAACTTAAAATAATTTATAACATGGGTAAACAGTAGAGTCAATCGCATAATCTATCATATACTTATCAATCAAATTTCATAGATCATGTCTATTATTCTAATGACTAGCTTCCAAATAAAAGCATCCTTCTAAATAAATTAAAGTGTTCAATTATGGTTACATGTTACCAATTTTACTTCTTGTAAAATAATATAATCAAATTTAGACTCATTAGAAATTATATTTACAAGCTTATCATCTGTCTCATTTCCTTCTCTTATTTGTGCCTTCAATAATGATTGGATTGATTTTACATGACCACCAATGTTAAGTAATGATGCTTTGTGTGCAATCTAGTAATTTAAATTTTAGAACTATTTTAGATTATGTTTTAAATTTAAATTTTAGAATTGTTTTAGATTATGTTTTGTGTGCAATCTAGTAATTTGAATATTTTGAAATTATTAAAAACTATGATAGATGTTGAATTTTTTTTTGTTAATGGTATGAAAATATTATTGATGAGTAGATGAATTATTACAACCGTTTTAGATTTGTATTCCCTTTATCTAGATATATTATTTACCAAGGTCTCATTGCTCTTTTAGGTGTACATACATATATATAACATGGAAAATGTAGATCATGTTCCACCTCTAGATTCTTTGTTTGCAAATACCACTAATGAGATTAAAAAATTGAGAGACTCATTAGCACAGGGTGCAGACTTAGGGATATATTCCTAACCATGCATGTCAATATTACATAGTTTAGAAAAACTAAGAGATGAACTTGAGAGGACTAGTGCATTTTCCCTAGATAGAGTAGCTGCTATTCTTTCCCGCATGCAGGAAGAAGTACATGGTGATGTTCCCCTTAAACAAATACAGGATAGTGTGACCAAAGAAATGATAAAAAACTCTTTTTTTCCTTTTTATCAAAATGTACGTAAGGTTAGGGGATACTAGGTCACTAGATGTGTCGATCGTGCTATGGATGAATTGATCTACCCACAATTTCTAGTAGCACATGGTCAATACCCAAACAATGACCAGATTCCATTATATTTTGTTTAGCAATTGTATGATGAGGTCCATTTGGGCCTCAAAGTTAACTACCTAGACATTCCACCATATGTTGGTCAGGGGTGTGGCAGGATTCTTGATAGGCCCACCTATCGTCGAGCAGATAGACCAACCCCAGTGTTTAGGGCATTGGTTAGCGAGAGGTCTCCTGCTCTCACCCCAGCTCTAGCCCCCATAGTAGATAAGGTTGTCATTGCTTCCCAAAAGGAAGCAATTGACACTATAGGTGACATTGTGGCTGCCACCACTAGGATATATGATGATCGTGTAGGTCAGTATTTGATGTCCAAACATTCCCAATCCACACCATTTTTAGCATAGTGGAACACCATGGATCCTTTTACATCGACCGACATCCCTACTCCCACACAACTTGATGCACTTATAGGAGATATGGCATGCAAGACTCTACATTGTTTGGTTGAGGACCTGTTGGAGGCATATGCCCACATTGCATCAGACTATGGGATCGGTATAGAGCATGTCAAAGATCATTTGGCACACGGATTCCATTCAGCTCCAGGATCCCATCACTCTCAGCCGAGCACTAGTGCACATCATGATCCACCTACAGTTCATTCGGCAGCTACACGAACTATGGGTTTTACTGATATGTTGATTGGTTTTGGTTCATCATCACCGATGCCATCTCACCTTCATAGTCCTCTACATTCATCATTTATAGTATGACATGGGATAGATTGGATGGATGCACATGTTGATTCATCGCTTGACCGTTTGGTGGATATGGTGGAGGCGACCGTTTTAGAGGACTTAGGTCATCAGATATCAAATGATATGCATGTATGTGTCCATGTGCATGTTTCAATTCTTTTTTAATTATTTTTAAATTTTTGTTTTAACTAGATAATCATGTAAGTTGATATATGTGTATATATATTGTTACAGGTGGACATACCTCATGTCACTCCTAGCCTTGGTTCAGATCGTGTACATGATAAATGTGACTCTGTGGATGAATCTGTTGCCAATGCACATGTGAGTTTTAAATTTTTATATCTACACGTGTATATGTACATGCAATATGTATGCATAGATCTAGATAGATATTTAAAAATAAAAGTTCATTTAAAAATAACTTTCATAAAATTTATTTAATATAAATTATATGTATTTAACACATTTTTACACAATTTTATTTGCAGGGCTCAACACATCCATCAAAGTAGGACCATTCTCATTCAGATGGTCGTTCGACTAGGAGTCAAAATTCATATTAGGCCCTGCACACTAGATTTATGATCTTTACTACATGTATTTGCTTATATGATGATCTTTAGTATTCGAGATTTGATGATCTCTAACATGCATTTGCTTATATGATATACATACATTTGCTTATTTTTTGATCTTTAGTATTCGACATTTGATGATCTCTAATTTACATTTTCTTAAATAATATGTACATACATTTTCTTATATGATATATACATGCATTTGCCTCTTTGCTTATAACATGTGTTATGTTTATACATTGAATCTCTTTACATGTATGTACATGTGTTTTCTTATGGTTACATGTTTACATGATATATGTATGCATTTGCTTTAAATATTCAATATACATACATGTTTGCTTATTTGATTATCTCTTACAACTTACATTTCCTTATATGATATACATTTGATCTCTAGTAGAATTTTAGGAAATCAATGTCACTTTATAATTAAGTTCATTAATGTTGATCACAATAAATATTTTTTTAAATGACTTAAGCAACATGAACCATTGAGTTGAGAACAAAATATAATCTTTTTGACAAGTAACTTGAAATTCAATTCAAATATAATTAAGAAAATTCAATTCAAATTATACCTCTATTATACATTTTTGACAAGTAACAAAATTCTAAAATTACTAGATATGTTGTGCATACCTATGCATTAAATAACAACAAACTCCACAATGAAATAACTTGTTTGTTTACCACTTGATTCATTTAAACTAGGATCTAGTTATTCCATGTACACTAGAATAATTTTTTCCCATCCCATATGCATATAAATAGAAGCTTATTTTTCATTATTCTAGATATCAAATTGCAAGATTAATTCACATTTATATCACTTGGAGCGTAGATTTTGGAGAAGAGGTTTTTGCACATTTATCAGGAGGCAAATATTAGAGAGACAACTTTTCATTTTTATCAATTAAGGAAAAATTTGGAGGAGAATTTAACTAAGTTGGTAGAGGACTTGTTTTGAGTCATCTTTAAGTTGAAGAAGAAAATGGGACAACGAAGAAAAAGAAAAAATGTGTCTCAACGAAAATTGTCAAAAGAAGAAGAACAAAAGAGGCGTGAACAAAACTTGGAAAAATTATCATAGAAAGAAACAAGGTACATGCTTGTTTCTTCTCTCTCTCTCTCTCAAGTGTGTGTTTAGGACTTTTATTAACACCTCAATTTGTTTTACTTATAAATATATTTTCAATAGTCATCTTGCATAGACATTCCCTAAATTCCTTATCATCTATTTCCAATTGCTTTTGTTCCATAGAATTCTTAAGTTAAAGAATCTTTGATTTTATTTGTTTCAACTCCACTTAGATAACTCAAAGTCTCTCATTTTCTTTTCTTGCATGTAAATTCAAACAAGCAAGAATTTCTCAAGCTGGAGTTGAGCCAAATCTAGATATTGGATCAAATGAATCCACTGAAGAACACATGGACCTTGAAGTTAGGGAGGAGACCCAAGTTCAAGCAATGCTTGTTGGAGAGGGGTCAATATCACTTCCTTCTACTGGTATGGATGATCATATAAAACTAGCATAAACTTCTCTCACTTATAGCATCATGTCTTATCACTTTGTTTGCTTGCATACATAAACTTCACTTATATAGCATCATCTCTCACTTTGTTTGCAAAATATTTTGTGACATGTAGAAGGGCTCAACAAGCGGTGAAGTTCTACATCCCAAGTCAAGCCACAAATCTAGACATTGGGATCAAATGAATCCGCTCAAGAACACATGGTCCTTGAAGATAGGGAGGAGGCCCAAGTTCAAACAATGCATGCTGGAGAGGGGTCAGGATCACTTCCTCCTACTGGTATGGATGAGCATATAAAACTAGCTGAAAAGGTGAGGAAACAAATTTCTCATAGAAATTTAGATCATTTACTTGAAATGGATATGGATAAACTGAAATATTATGCCAACCAGCCTTATAATAAGAGAAATAGGTCAATGATTGAATCTGTAAATGGAATAATCAATCATCATTTCAATCATCTTGATACACTTGAAAAAACCCAATTGTTATCATGTTTACTTCTTCATGATGAGCTCAAAGAGTCATTACAATTGCTGGGTGTACATTCGGCATCAAATAAGAAGAAAGACATGGGATTACAAAAGGATATTGTTCAAAATGTTAAAAAGGGTTTAGATTCCATTGGGAAAGGATCTCGATCAATGGATAAGGCCACTATAAGAAGGGTGATGTTGACATCTATTGTACATCAATATATAGCAAGAAAAAGAAAAATGCCTACACTTTCAACTGAAATTGGTTATAGTAGAACCACATTAATAAAATATGAGAAAAAGAGAAAGTTTTTGGATGAGAGTTTAGAAGGCAATTGGGAAATTATGTGTAGATCTCCCCATTCTGATGGGATTGAAGATGTTGTTAGGAACTTGGTCTCAGGTTTTTGGCATGATTAGACTCATCCATCATCAAATACTAGAGATGTTATGAGACACAAGATTGGACTTGGTATTTATGAAAATTATATAAAACATTGGCTAGACATAACACAATTTGAGATGTATATGAAATTTTGTAATGCATATCCTCATATAAAGATTGGGAAAACAATATTTCAAAGGTTAAAGCCATATTATGTGAAGATAAACAAGTTTTTTGAAACTTTTTGTTGTCGTTATCATATTGAATTTAATCTCTACTATCAGGTGTTTCAAAAGATGAGAGAAGAAATATGTGGGTTTCAAAATGCACCTCCTAAATAGGCAAGTTTTTTCATAAAGTCTATATTATGTGATCATGAAAATGGACCTCAAATAAACTGCAAAAAATGAATTTGTGAGACATGTGGAAGTTTGGCTGAATTTCCTTCAAGAATTGAGGATATTGACCTAACAAAGACAATAAATTGCAAGAGGTAAGTATTGTTTTTAGAGAGTTTATTTGTTTCAATTTGATTAGATTGTTATTTGAATTCTTTTTCATGTAATGTTTCATTGATTGTGTGGTTTATTACTTATTCACATATTTTACTCACACAGGTACACATTTGTAAAGTTGCAAACAAATTTTGAGAAAGAATCCACAAGGTTGAACTATTAGTAGTTGACTTTGTAGAAAATTACTCCTTTGTACATCAAAAGGAGATTCAATCAGAGTATTACTTTTCAAACCAGATCACTATTATGGTTCATGTGTGTTATCGACATGCACAATCAGAATTGTATGGTGTTGAGAGTACAAATGAAGTATGAGCCATTAAGAAAGAATATCACTTTTATATTAGTGATGATAAAGAGCATGACATGCTTTTTGTCCAACATTGCTTTACAATATTTTTTGAGAATTTGAAAAGCAGGGGTGTAAAATTTGAAAATAATTTTGTATGGTCAGATGGATGTGTGGCACAATTCAAATCTTCACGGCCATTCTATGCGCTTTGTAGATATCATAAAATCTACAAAATACCACATGTTTGGAGTTTTTTTTAGAGTGGGCATGGAAAGGGTGAGCATGATGGAGCAGGAGCTTGCATCAAACGAGCTTTAAGAAAGAATCAAATGAGTTATCTAGAAGATCGTATAGACAATGCACATGATGTTGTTGAATGGTGCAAGAAACACTTTGCATCGAATGTGGTCGACACATCTTCAAGAACAAACCAACACATTCCACATAGAGTGTTTTGGGAGATATCGGGTATGTATAAATTACATTAAATCAAAAAATTGAATTTATTTAAATTTAAAATTTATATATATATATATACATATTTATTCACATAAGTTTGTTGGTGTACATGTATCTAGGTGTGGACATAAGATCAATGCATGGATGCAAGAGGGTAGAAAAAACAAGATCTTTGCATTGTGTTAGGAGTTCAAATACTCGCCATGGATGGACATTAGACACAAGGGATTAATCTTGTTTTTGCACTGAGTGCCTTGTGGGAAACTCTAATTATGCATGCAACAATCAAGAACTTTGATATGTTGGTAAATGGGATACAGTGCCACTAGTTGTTTCAGAAACATATGATGAAAACAAGGAAGAAAGATTTGAAGAAATTCCTTTGATTTCAATTGATTATGACCATATTTCAGGATTGGTTAGAAAAGGTACATGTGTAAGTTTTCAATAATTTAAATATTATATATATCTAGTTAATGATCTTTAGAGACATTTCTAATT
>VDFB02245738.1:0-14683 GCA_007258455.2 Sequoia sempervirens | reverse complement strand
AAATAGATGACTAATATCAGACAAATAAAAATGACTATTACTCCTCTATTCCTTTTTCTTTCGAATTTGATCATAATCCATAGAGCTTAAGCCCCCCTCAAGGGACCCCTACCTAAGTGGGCCATTTGGCCACCTAGGTTGCTTGGTGCACCAAAAATAACTACTGCATGAAAGGTATTGCCTCTCGGTGCAATCTTAAGGCCTTCACATTTTTTATAATTTTTTTAACATTTACATTCTTTAAATTTTATTACTCATTATATTAATAAATCATTAATGTTTTTAGCTATGATTTGAAGCTAGTTTGATAAAGATGACTAAATTCTTAATTAAAGTGGATAATTAAAAAAGAAATGAATTGAGGGAGTGTGTGGTATTATAATATAATATAATAATAATATATTTTATTTTTTTGATTCGTAATAGTAGTCAAAGCTGCAAAATTATATTAATTCCAGCAAAATGATACATCTTTCCAGTTTATCCCCAGAGGGGTCATTTATAGTCCAAAATTGGCTTCTTGCCAATGTAATTGTCTAATTAAAGAGAAAGCACAAAACTAAAAACATACAACCAAAACACATATCAACCCCCTACCCCACATACACCTAAAGATCTTTATAGAAATGCCCAGAGCCCACCAAATTTGCGAAGGAATGGCACCACTCCATACCTATCACTACGTCCAAGCTGAATTGACGACATAAAAACTTTTGGCCAACTAAAGCCCATCGCCTAAGGCGCTGCAACGCCTCTCCCTGCAAGTCCAAAATAAAGGGGTGCCAATCCACTTCTACTCCCTGCTTGAACATCCGTTCCACGTTATCCAACCATGGAAAACCAACTTCAGGAATAGCTACTGCAACGGTGTCAATATCTCCCACTAGAATTGATCCCTTAAAGACTGAGCGCAATAGAAGCAAAAATCTTTCCTTCGGCAGGTTCAAATCCATCAAAGACACCAAGAACCATGAATAAACGTCAGAATTGGCTCGCGTGCATTTTTTGAAAAAGCAGTATGCTTTCTCAATCACCATTCTCACCACCTCCAAACACAAAATGTCCTTGTTCTGACATATCTACTTCAACCTTTTGTCCGAGATGTAGCCAAGAAAGGTGAACTCCTTCTTAGAGATTTGCCACTTAACTGGCGTATTCATTTTGATGGCCATTGCTTCTTCAAAATGCATAATAAATAGGAAAAAAAGAATTCTGCATTAAACGTCAGCCGCCAATTCTACTCCACATTATCCTTTCAACTGCTAATTTGACTATTTCGCTTAAGGAATCCAATAAATGCACACAATTTTCTGACACCACCGTTGCTTAATTCTCGAGGGATTATTAAATGGAGGTACTTATGATGTCCTCTGAGTGTAATTTGCAATCTTTCCTTCTCCCAATGCTACTTAGAGAGACCCACTATCCCTCTAACTTGTACTCTGAATTTTCCTTAATAACTATGAATCCCCCAGAATGATGAGCCCATCACTTCCATCTAAGCGTCCTTCATCTACTCCACAGTGGTATTTAAATCACTTGCTTTCTTAATTAGCATTCAAGGTCTCAATTAAGCACACCTCAATTTTGCTAATTAGAGAAGCCAAGCCCATCTTCCTGTCATGAAAAATATGTTTATTCCTTTCTTTCCACAATTCCCACACCATAATTGAGGGGCCAAGAGTCCAGATGTCCCCAAACACTGAGTTTTCCTTTAGTGATGGCTAAGCATGAAACCAACTAAGTAGATCAATGTGCAAAGCACATTCCTAGCTTAGTCTTGCGCATAGCTACCTCCAACATTGTTGACCAAACTGGCAACCCAAAAGTAGATGGTTTGAATTCTCTTCTGCCTTTTCACATAAAACACACCTGGAAGGCCCCTGGAAGCCTAAATGGCAGAATATTTCGGCTATTAAGATTTTATTTTGGATTGCATCCCACGCAAAGGTCCCTGCTTTGGGAAGACACACACTACTCCAACAAAGATGCGAGGGAAAACTACAATTAGTTCTCTCGTTCTCCTCATATAACTTTCTATACCCATCTTTCACACAAAGAGCCTCCCAATTCTAGTGTCAACAGCCTCTTAAAGTGCATTACTACTTGTTGTTCTTGCATATCCAAAGAAGTCCTATCATAATAATAATATACATTAATATATAATAATATATTTATGTTATAATGTAATAATAATATTATACAATACATAATATTATAATATACATTTCAATATTATATTACAATATAATTACATATATATTATTATAATATACTATAATATAATATAATATAATATAATATAATAATATTATATAATAATATATAGTAAATATTATATTATATTATTATAAAATATGAGGTAAACAGAGGTTATTATAAAATATTATACAGGCTATTATAAAATATTATATTATATTATTATAAAATAAATATTATATTATATTATTATAAAATATTATATTATATTATATTATTATATTATATTATTATATAATATGAATATAAAATTATATTATATTATATTATATATATTTAATATTATATAATATTGTATAATATATTTAATAATATTCATTTATTAATTGCACTTCTAATGTAATAAAGTATACCGGGCGTGGTGTCTTGGCCATAATTTTCACTCCCTGGCATAATTTTCACTTCCCGCCATCATTTTCATTTTAATAAACACATTGAATGTTGAATGGGGGTTGGGAAAGCCATTGTTCTCAGGGATTCTAAAACCCTCATCGAAACCTTATTTTTAGGTTGCAGCTCACCAAATCAGAGAAGTGAAAGGTCAAAACCAAGGAGGAAGAGTTTGGAGGAGCCGAAACCAATAGCGGTGAGGAAAGCAACAAAATCCTCAAGTAAAGGATGCCTTAATGTTAAAACCTAAATGTGCTCAGTATTAGGATCTTGGCCATAATTTTCAAGGATGCCCTAATGTTAAAACCTAAATGTGCTCAGTATTAGGATCTTGGCCATAATTTTCATTTTAAAAACATACTCTAAAACCCTCGTCGACAAGGACTCACTAAGTGAAGAATGACTATTTTTCCTCAAAGGATGACTATTTTTCCTTGAAAAATGACTATTCATATGGGTAGAACATGTCCATCATTGTACTCTGCTATAGCACATATGTAGATTATCTCTTCCTAGTAACTACCATGGCAACAATTATCACTGTAGCATGCTCCCTGTCTCAACCATATATCTCTGTGTATAACTTCTTTTTTCGTTTTTCAGACACAACTATTGGACATGCTTTTGGAACAGAAATATGGAGGATCTGAAGAGTTGCTTCTTGGAGAGCTTCAGTTTTCCTTCATAGCTTTCTTGGTATGCATGTTTTTGTGGATCATCTACCTAATGTGCTTTCTTGGTATGTATGAATTGAAATATTTTTTAGTTTAATGTGTGAGTTCCAATGATCCAAATTCATTTGGGAATTTGGAGGACAATACCTTGTGAGGGACTGACTATATTGTAAATTATGCAAGAAACAATATGCAAATTATAAAATAACTTCTATTTAGAATAGAGAGTTCATATAAGCTGGAAAACTCAATAGAAGAGATGCATACCTACAACTCTATCTCATTAATTCAAAAACCAACAATATATACATTTTTCAACTAGAAGAACCAAAACCGTGCAAGACTTCAAAACTATGGTTTCCATTGGAAACCAAAGAGTCACTACTCTTGGGTCCTCATTGTAAGTTGGAATGGACAACCAAAAGACTACCAAATTAAATGAAAAACTGCAAAAATATTTATTTTTGTTACCCCAACTAGGTGGGGTTCTAACTTCTAGCTGGCTTGGCAAAAATCAAACTTCTTTGGTGGATTGGAAAGATCTTTAAAAAAGCACGGAGAAAAAAAAAAAAATTGAAGATTTTCGCAAAAAATGTCATCCAAAAATGTTCCAACGACCTCTAAAATGCAATTTACAAAGATGTAGAAAAGATTAGAAAATGAGGTTTTCAATATTTCCCAGATGGATGTTACCCAGATGCTCTAGGATCTGTGTGGGATCATCCAAAGTTTCAGAAACTAAATTACTATAATGAACAAGCTTCTAGCTAGATTATATTTTAACATGGTTTAATAAATATATGTTATCCTGATACTAAAAGCTATAAGCCTATATAGAACATAGATTGCAAATGTTGGTGTCTTGCTTTAATGTGTTTCCTTTTATAGCTAGGCTTATATTTTTTCAACTTTTGCAAGTGGCTTTATCATGATTAGTTTTATTTTAGCAATCCCAAGGTAAAACTACACTATTCATAGATTAAACATAATTTATAATCAATTTAAAAGAAAACATTTTATTTCACTCATATTAGTAAACATTGGAACTAAGCATTGTGAATAGCCTATTGTCCAAGGTACAAAGATGTAGTATGACAATGAAAACATCTATACATCAATCATTGCTACAAGCATGTTCCCCATTGGACAATAGCTATTCCTTTCTAAGGCTTTTGAAGGCTATGTGCAACATGCAAATCTTGCACTCAATTAGGTAGAAAGCATTGTATCCACCTGTAATATTATCTGTGATAAACATCTTTTACTAATACATGACCTACCACCATCTTTTATTAAAATCAGATGGCATAGATAATTCCTCACACAAAAGAAAATGAAATAGATTTTCAGAATAACATATGAAGAGGGCTTAATTGATCTCCTTTCTCAAAATTCTTGCATAAGACGCTTTTCCAAGATTTAGCTCTAAGTTGTTGATCAATTAACAAATAGATACCTCTATAAAAGGGAGGTGAAGACCCTCATGTTTGAACCTCATCCATCTACACTAGCACAAGTTTACAGTAAACAAAGCGGTGATAAGGGAAATTTATGCAATCCAAATGTTGCATTGCAAAAATATCAAACTCGACAAAGATATTTTAAGAGGAAAAAGTGTGCATTAAACAAATCTTTCTCTATAATTTGTGTAACCATTTCAAATCCAATTGTTTGTAATTATGTTAAACTATTATTGTCTACATCCTCTAAATGTTGTACCTTTCTTTCTCCCAAAATTGTTCCACAATCCCTTTATCAAACTCTACATTGGCTCTATTGTAGTCATAGAGAAGGATGTGCTATTCCTTCTACAGATCAAGCCTTTGATGCAATCTAGAACCTTATTCTTCATAAACCTCTTCTATTGGCTCTATCCATAATTCCTTGGCAAGGCCTGCTTAACTCTCATGCTTTGTCACCAGGCCATAACCCAAGGAGGTACATGTTTGAAACAATGTCTCAATTTAAGTTAAAAAATACCCGTGTTCCAATTTTCCATAATCTAGGCACGAGGGTGTGCCTATGGGTTTTGAAATTGGGACCTCACTCACATTGGCTGGCATGATGTCGATGCTTCCCTACTTTGAACCCTTTGCATTTTAGTATGTCGGGGGACCAAATTCATAATTTTGAAGTTGTTTTGTTGTCATGATAGGTTTCCTCACCTACTAATAAGTCAAATACCTACAGACATTTGTATCCTTTAAATATAGAAAGTATTGCACCTATCACTTAACTATAAGATTTGATTCCCATAATTAATATCAAGAAAGATTATATGAAAATACTAACCTAATTATCTGATGAATACATATATGTTTACACAAAGTCAAACAATGATTTTAAGGCCTACATATTCAGTAATGGTGAACCATGATACTAATTGAAAAGATTGGGAATCTCTCATTTGGAACAAAAATGGTATGATAATGTATACCCTTACACACAGATGCAAACTTGTATGCCTATAATCAGATTAGGTATATTATTTAGAAATAATGTATTTATCATTCACCAGGTTTATTTGACCATACAGTTTACAACAATCAAACATTTTAAGCCTAATATAAGTAAAATGGAGACCAACCTGGTAGAATTATTGTAATCCAACATCATCGCCTAGACCAAGATCACCTTAGGCTACAATAAAATGACAAAATTTAGGCTCGCCTTAGAACTTTAATGTAAAATGATAATTACCCATAATTAATATTGGATCGAATTTATTGATTTCTATGTATGTCATCAATTAAAAATATTTGGTTGACAAACTATAACAATTAATGTTGTAACGCTTTATGTTCTTACTATGAAAATTTACAAGGGTTTATGGTGTTAAACACCAAATCATTGTTAAGGCTAAGATTTACTTGGAATTAAGAGTTAGTCATAAGCACATTATTGATTAATGAAGATGGTCAACTCTATGATGGGAGCCTAGGAGAGTCACTCTAATTGTCTTTGCATTGCATTCACAACTTTCAGATTGAATTCCAAAATTTTATGTTGTAGGATTTTGGATTTTTTTTTCTCTCATCTTCTCATACTCCTTGTAGTAGATTTACCTTTAATTTTTACTTAAATGCATCTTAATGATGACCTACTTATGGTACACAATATAGGTCTCAATGACACGGTTTCAAAGATATGACATGATCCCCTTTATGGACTATTGCAATCCACCAAGTGAGGAACATAAAGTTAATTTTTCCATTGTGTTTTAATCTGAGCATATATGTGTAGAGAATTTACTAATATGTAACAAATTTTAAATATTAAACCTATTTTAGCCTTCAGTTTGCAGACTAAGTGAGGCAGAGAAACTTACAATTAAATAAAGAGGATTAATAATTGTAAATTACAATTGAAAAATGATTGTTGATGGTGGCCTGAAGTTCCTCTATATATGTTTGAAGAACATGTCTATAGGCTTTGGAGCATTAGTTGACTTGGTGCAAGGCATGTAAATAGCCAACTTGGAGGATTGAGAGACAAAAAAGCTACAATCATGTTGTAATCGAGTGTTGAGGGGATTTCTAATGAAGTCTGTTGAGATGAATTTTAATGGCAGTGAAAGGAATGGTAATGCCTCATACAATCAAGGGTTCAAAATGGAAGGTTTAACTTGATTGCAAAGAGAGCATCGACTAATGGAATCTTTAACTTGATTTTGAATAGGTTAAGGAAAATAACATTCAAGATGTAAGATATTATGCACCCCAAAATGCCCACCATAGAAGGTTTCCGCCTTCAGCAAAAGTTGATGAGTGAGTTTGGCAAGAGTCTGAAGTTGAGTGAGTCTACATGAACACCCATCCCGCAAGATGTAGTCAAGGAAAGTAGTTGAACTATTGCCGAGTAGAAATAGACAAACAAAAGTGTAGATTTGTGGGTAAGGGTATTTCCATTCATCATAGGTTAATACACATGTGACATTCAATATAATAGGTTCTTGAAACGAATGCTAAAAAGGTCTGACACTTTGTTGGTGACTCCCTACTTATAGCAACTATATTAGTTAAAAAAAAAACATGAGAGGTTAACAAATTGTAAAAAATACATGGGCAATCTTATATGAAAAAAATGAGAAAAGTAACAAAATTATTTTCTAGCAAATATCCTAAAGCCTGTAGAACTTCTTATGTATTTTTTTTATTTAGGGTCAATTAAGGTTAGAGAGAGTGGGTCAAAGTTGAACTGCTCCAAAATATGAGTGTTTTATAGGTATGACTACAAAAAATTAAAAGTGGTATTTTATTATATTTCAATTTGTAAGTTTTTTGCTAGTATTATGCCTATTTACCAAATGAAATTGTTGACTGTATGAAGCCTAGTCTATATGTCAATGTTGTATCTTAAATTGTGAATTCAATAATTGACGAGGATGGTGAATAGTGCATAGATTGGTCTCCTTATTGAGATGATAATTTTGTTGTTTCTTGAATGCTTTGGATAATGTTGTTGTTTCTTGAATATTTTATGGGAATCTCTACATGGTCTGATCACTTTTGTTGTGTTTTATTTCATTATTACAGTTCTATTTTTGTGACAGTTTTCCTGAAACATTATTTACTATTGAATGTAAAGGAGTTGTTGGAAGCTGCAAATGCAATGGTTGCTAGAGCTACTTTCACAATGTGTACAGTATAGATCGAATCATCTTCATATGTTAAAATTAATATGTTCTTCTTTATAGAGCTTATACATTGTACAGTAAATATTTCCTCACGCTTTTGTCCCATTATACTAGTTCTTGTACTTTAAAGACAAAATTTCAAAAGCCAACAGATTGGCATGACACACAAAAAATATTATTTACTCTTGAATGTATAGCAGATGCTATTGCCGCAGTAAATGCAATGAATAGTAGAGCTCGGATCATCTTCATATTTTTAACTTAATACATTGTTCTTTATAGAGCTTATGAATTATATTGTAAATATTTCCTCGCATTTTTTTTGCCATTAGACTAGTTATTGTACTTTGTGAAAATACACTCTGCTACTTTTACATATTGACTTGTAGTTCATAATAATATTTCATTAATTAAAATTAAATGACAATAAAATATAAATGCAAAACTTCAATTATTTAAAAAAGTTCGACACTTCACATTTTACAATTTCTATCTTTCAAATAGAATACCATAAATTAAAAAATTGATCTCCAAACATCTTTGGCATACCCATTGCACACAAAGGTGCGATTGCTAGTTTTATTTGATCATGGAAGCTTGTGGTGGTCATGTGAATTTCAGGGAAGGGTGTAAATTACCAATCTAGTGGTTCTTTCTTTCGGTAATTTGGTCATGTATGGACAAATGGTAAAAGGAGATCTCTTAAATTACTAGAGATTGTTATCAATCTTCTTCAAATCTGAGTGCCTTGTTTTTTGTAGTGTTTTTAATAATTTAGTGAGGGTCTTATAAACCAATGCTTCTTTACAAATAAAATATTGGA
Source organism: Sequoia sempervirens (assembly GCA_007258455.2). Taxonomy (NCBI): domain Eukaryota; kingdom Viridiplantae; phylum Streptophyta; class Pinopsida; order Cupressales; family Cupressaceae; genus Sequoia; species Sequoia sempervirens. The sequence continues at coordinate 5,901 of VDFB02245738.1, read as the reverse complement.
GTTATAGAAGATTGGAATATCAGTTTTTCCTAGTTATGCATACCAATCTAGTCAAACTGGTAGGTCTATACTGTGTTCCTAATGAGAGGTGGACATGTGCATGTAGTCAAAGCCTATGAAAGATCTGGATGGCCAAAAGTTTCATATATGTGGATATAATATGGGGGTGACAACTAATGGGGAGCTTTGTGTAGCCTGCAATGAATGTGCATTTCTAGTTTGTAGACCCTACTATGAATATGAGTGTAAAGAAGGAAACAAGTCATGTCCTCAGTGGAAGACTAGATACAAAAGGAAAAAAGGTCAGTGGATGCTCTTTGATATTTTTTAATCTAAAATCCTATATTATAGAAAGATTATACACATGCAAGAGTCAACTTTGGAAAAATACAAAATAGATAATGGAAATTGTACATTGTACTCCTGGAGCTTTTCTATCATATTTTTTGTTATTGTTATTGATAGGCAGTCCAAGGGTGGAAGGTGATGAGGAAGAAGATGGTGTTGATGATTTAGAGAATGAGTTCAACTACTCTCAGGTACGAAAAAATATGAAGTAGGAGAGAGTTGAAGCAGTGATGCAGTGGCAAATGTATGGTCGAGGAGGAGAGGAAGTTGATTCAGCCCCATTCTCAAGTTCCATTGCTCACTAATGGGAAACCAGTATGATGTATAGTAATTGTTGAGGAAAGTGTGATAGCCACCTTCATTTTTAATGCCTGAAATTGTCGTTGGAGCTTACCATTAGTGCAGATCTATTTCATAATAGTAAAATTAATAAATGCATCTATATAGTATATATAGGTTATTTTGTAATGTATACCCTTGCTAGATATGACCAGATGGGTTGAATATGTGTTGGTTGCATTTGTAACAAGATTCTGGTAAAAAAAATTGTACATTTAATTTCATCAACGTTCTAGATCACACTCTGTGATCCATCATTAAGATGATTTTCTTTAATCCTGATGATGGATCATTGACTATGATCTGGATTGTCAATAATACTAAATGTTATTTTTACCAAAATATTGTTTAGTATATCACAAACTCTGCAAATTTCATGTTTAGTATGTTTGCATGTGTTAATTTTTAGTTGGTTGTATGGTGTTTTCCTAGAGTTGAGGAATGCATTTGACAACTATGGGATAAAGCTATAACAGGTCTAGCATAGTTTTAACTTCTATCCCTTAGCATTTTGTACATAGGAGATAGAAATGACAATTACTTTGTGCAGGTCTCTGGAGAATTTATAGATGTGTCTTCTAAGCGTTTGGCTCCAAATGGTAGTATAGGTAGAAAGCGATTTCATTCACTCATGTTGATCCAAATCAGCGAGGTATTTAATTTGTATCATAATGCAGTATGTTTTAGGATTGGAGTACTCTATTTGAGGCTTTCATTTTTATCAATGAACCAAACTCAAATGATCTGAGAATATAATGATGCATTTTTATAGTTCATTTGAGAATTGTGGTATTTGATAAATTTTTTGCTTCATATGGCTACTATCATCTACATCTTTTAGCTCTAGAGGTTAGTCACTCAACATTGGAAAGTGGGTTCATAAGGCATTGAAATGAAGTATATCATTTTGAACTTATTTGATCTTTTGTTGATTTCTTGCCACTTGAAAGTGAGTGTATATAGCTTCCTTCCTAATCTTAATTAGCTTGAAGAATAGTTGGAAGTTTCCCTATCTATAGGGACCCCTCCTCTTGAGTTATTTCAACACATAATATTTGGAAATAAATATAGGAATTTTCTCATCCCATCTAAACCCTTTAACATCATAGATGTCTACCCATTCCTTAGAGAAATAGGCTTAACACATAGTTTCATTTAGCTTAGGTAACTACTATTGGAAATATTCTTCCTATGTTCCAAACCAAACTATGAAAAAATTGTTGTTCCCCATCGTAGTTTTCCATTATTACAGAGTGATGAACTTCTCTAATATCGTGATCCCATGAATCACATTATGAGTCAAGGCCATGCCTCTCCTAAAGTGAAAGACATGGATGCCCACACCAATGTAGAAAAGATTCAAATTTCAGGGTCTCTTTTTCCATTCATGTATTCCAGATTACTAACACATAAGCTGTAATAGCCCTGATGACCAACAATGGGAACTTGGACCTATTTTCATGGATCTTTTTTGAACTCTTCATGGTCTCTATCTGAGAAATTTGTAGCCTTGGTAACTACTAATTTTCTTGGGTGTATAAATTATAGGGATGGTAAGCATGAAAATAGTTCTAGTTTTCAAACTTCACTTGTCTCTATGTGTGAATTAGATGGACCTTCAATCTCTTCAAACTCTTGAACTTTTGAAGTTCATTATAAGTCCCATACCTCATGAACTTAGCAACAATCTTCATAAACTGCAGAACATTTATTTCTTCCTGAGATTTGTTACTACATTAAAAAACTTCTTGGAACTTTAGTTCCTATTCTTTAATATCTAGTGTATATGAAGTATTGCATTCTTAAATTCTGAGCTTTCTCTTTGCACCTATCAATGGTTCAAGAATTTTTTTGTTTGCTATATGTATGTTACATGGTTTTCTGAACTTAATTCTTTTTAGGCTAACACATATATATATATATATATATATATATATATATAAAATGTATATAAAAGTTATGTAAATTATATATATGTTGTTTTTGTATATATGTTGTGTGTCTAATCTTGCTTCATGTTTTTAGGCTAAAACATATGTATATATATGTATACATATATACATATATACGAGACATACCCCATAAGTTGTCATCAAGAAATTTTACTAGTCCTTCAATAACTAGGTCCAAGGCACACTCAATAGAGGAGGAAGTGAATTGTAAGCTTAAACATCGTAGACCTAAGTATTGCCATCCTTTCAATACAAAACTCTATTAAATCAGGCTTGCACTTTGGGTTCTATCTGCATAAGAAAGGGCTTATGCCATTAATACTCCCAAGAAGAAAAAAGGAGAATTCCAATCCATCCATGGAATGTGCAATAATGTATATAATATTTGAACCACTTGACTTCTACAAATTACTTTTCGCACCTCACAATTATGAAAATGGTCTGAGCATAGTGCTATGTTTAAGTCTCTTCCAGTCAAGCCCCACTTGAAAGGATGATATTATTTAAAACAAAACTGAGATTGACCAGAAGAATATCAATTATATTTCTAGTAGAAATTACAACTTAGATGCCACAAAACACTTATTAGAGTGCCCAAATTAAAAGCTCAATTGTGAATAATTTCAACAAGCAAGTGTGCACCTGTTAGCCAAGGTTAGGAAATCATGGTGACACAAGGATTACACCTAATCACAGAAGCGATCATCCCAACCCTGCCAATGGTAAGTCAACAATATCACCTCTACATATTGTACATAAAGGTTTTCCTGATGGTGTATTGGATTAAATAATTTTTAGTGCATCTCATAAGGTATCAAACAGTGTCTTCTACCATTTAACACAATAACGAAGATAAAGGACAACCTTGTTTTAGCCCTCCCAAAGTGACAAAACAATGATACGAGGAGCCACTCACCATAATTTTGTCATTAGTTGGGAAAAAACTAGAGTAGAGAATTAAATTGTGAATAAAAATCCTATCCCAAATGATCATAGGTGTAATATAAATCAATCTTTAAAAATAGTTTTTTGGCCTGAAGAGGAATAAATTGTCTCCAAGACAACAATAAATCATTGACTTTCCAGCCTGGCACACAAAATTTAATTTTTAAGAATCAAATCCTTTCCATCAAACCTCTTAGCAATTACTTTCACAAAAATTTGTAGTTGATCACATGCAGAGAAGCCACCAATTCACTATGTACTCTAGGTTCCCTTCTTCAAGCACCCAAGCAAAAAAAGTAGAGTTGATTGCCAAATGTACTCCACTTATCATCTAAAATTTCCTTATCACCTGGGACAAAATACTTGTTGGGTTGAATCCATTTCAATTTGGTCATGAATCCTTTTTGTCACACATATTAATAACAATTTTGAACTCACAAGAGTCTTTATTACCTAGTTCCTTCCTACATCATATTTTGTGGATTCCAATTCCTTCTCATAATCCTGTCTTCATCAAAACTTGGTTTACTTTTAAAAAATTCTTGAAATAATCAATATCTTCTCTACCTTCTTGTCCTGTATAATTTTTCTCCATTATTTGACTTTATCATAATACTCTTTAACTTTAACCTCATCCAACTACAAATGGATAATCCAGATCTGTCTTAAATCCAGCATCCACCACCCTATAAAAGAGAGTGGTTAAAGAATTTTTAGTTCCTCAATCAAGATTTTCCTTCAACAAATATGGCATAGAAATAAACTTGCTTGCAAAGGCCTTGGTTTTATTCTTGATAGACTTGAAAACTAAGAGTTGTCATTTCTAAAGAGAAACCTGATTCCCGGTATTAAATGTCTCATCCCACCACTAGTGACAAAAAAAAGTAATAGTATGTTATTGATTGCCAAAAAATAGACTATATAATGGGTAGATATTATAAAAAATCACCTATAGGGTCAGACCTTCAAGCGTGATTCTTAAACAAATAAACTAAATAAGTCCAACCAACATCCTTGAAATTCATAAGCCAGTTCTTTATTGCAGCTCCCTGGTGGCTATTACCAAACACAATTTGCTGCTAACTAACGCTTCTCTTTACAGGTCATTCCCTTTATTTTGTGTAGTTGATTACATTTTATTTATGTTCCCATACTATTCCTTATTTAGTTCTATTGGCTCTGCTTGTTTTCTAAGAACCTGCTTGGTCCTTCAGTACCAATTTTTTCTTTTCATTATGTTCCTTCCTTGGAGATTGTTTGAATCCACAGCTATTTATATATTTGAATTAAATTGGGCCAAATTTCTTTGTTCAGAATAATTTTGTACCTTGTGTATTTGTAGTTAAGATTGATAATAATTGTAAGAATTTCATAATTTTTAATCTCATTTCATCCCTGAAGTGGTTGTATGACTACTTGTGCAGATTCTAGATGGTATTTTCATGCTTGTATCCCATTCTCCTGATGATCACACACTTGATTTCCGAAAATGCTTTTTGAAATTTGGAGGATTACAGTGAGTTTCTCTCTTATGTTTTGTCTAATATGATAGAAATACATTACTTGTTTAGAATGAATATTTTTCTCTTGTTAATAATGGATTGAAGAGTTGTGGGTAATATGAATCTTCTTAATTAATAGTGGTGATAGGCTCTAGTGTTAGCTTGAAAGTAGATCAAAGACTCCAAACAAAGAAAATTTGTTTGCACTTTCATTTTGATTTATTTATTTTTGTCTCTTTTTTTGAGTGTTCATGAATAATTATTGATTTAGTTATGGGTTCTATGAATCATTTATATCAGATTCAATTCATAAGTATCTGTCGTTACCCCTTTTACAATAACTTTTTGTATGCTCCTTTGTTGTTTACATTGACTTACTGAACACATCAAATAAAATGAACTGGTCTGAAGTATCCATGAGATGCTATTTTTTAGTTCAGTGTTGTCTTAAACCACAAAAGAGTTGTTAAATGGAGCTTTTCATTTAATCATATTTAATACAAATGTTTCACGGTACAAAAATAACATTTCTTGTAAAAATAGAAACAAATGGGAAGAGACAAGTGGTATTGATGATGAAACAAGTGAAGCAACTATTGTTGTGAATACAATCCATTCGGAAAAAGATAATGGAGGAAATAATTTATCAAATGGAGGAGCTCAATCAAAAGTCATAGATGAAGAACGTGAAGTTTCAGATGAAACAACTAAACCAGTTTTAAAGAAAGTACATGAGGAACCAAGGTCGCTTCACATTCTTGAGGTTAGTGTCAACATATATTTGAAATAACTCTCTAGTTTTAGCTTCCTATGTT
>VDFB02245736.1:0-10497 GCA_007258455.2 Sequoia sempervirens | reverse complement strand
GTCCTTCATTGAAGATTTTGGAGCTTCAGAGACTGTGCATCCATAATCTCAACACTTTCTAGGAAGGGGGAGTGGTTGGTGTAGGGTTCTGCTTCTCCCCTCAGGAAGAAGAGGCAACTGATTGTTGTATCACAGGAAGGGTCATTTTTGGCTATCCATTTCCCCTAGTCTTATACTTCACATAATTCTTGTAAAGTAGGTCCATTCTTAGAGGAAGAAGACCAATTGGGGTGGTGATGAGGGAGCAAAACTGAGACACATAAATGATGCACACAACTAGAAACAATTATTATTAATAAATAATGGAAATCCTACATGCAGAGGATCCCAAATCCTCATGCTCTGTGATACATGCAAGCTACAGAAGTTCCCCTTTTTGTAGCATGCGAACTCTTTTTCCCCAAAAAGCTACCAAAAATCATAAACATCCCCCCATAAATAGCCTCCTTCCCCTTTGGAGCCAAAAACAACATTTTAGTTATGATTTTTGGTGGTTTGGCGCCAAAAATTACAATTTGAAATTGAAAGATTAAAACACCATTCGAAAATCAACACATTTTGAAAGTGTACCAACTTCCGGGAGCCTTAACTTTTGATCTGGGACTCCGTTTTTCAAACCGTTTGAACCGTCAAAAAGGTCTCAGAGTCAAGAATGTGGTAAAAATATGATATACAAATTTGGAAAGTTTGGGCTACTTGGGCTATTTAGTGCCTCAAACTTAATTCGAAATATTTTCGTGTTCTTTTCGGGAGACCTAAACCCAATATCTTTCAAACTGGAACAGTTTCTTCGCCTCGATTCTTTCACTAATTTTTTTTCCGCTCTAAATCCCAATGTATAACGTTCATTCAATTACATTCCAAAATACTTCAATTCCCAAAAGTTACTAAAATAACAGAAATTCCAAAAGCTGCTAAAAATAGCACTTGACCAGAGAGCATAAGAAAACTGAAAGTGGGGATTTACATAATGACAAAAAGGGTATTCAGAAATACAAAGACATCTACAAAAGCTAACCAAAGGAAATATAAATGCAATGCATGTTTTTGGGTGATGCAAGATTTCCCTTACACCACTGGATGCTCTTGCATCAGGTGGGCCCAAAGTGATCTAATGGATACCCACCACAAGACACCAAGGGCTAGTATCCAGTGTCATGCACTACATGAAAGACACCTTTGTGGGAAAATTTTAAACATTTGTGAACAACAGAGGTGATTCCATTCATGGAAGCTAGCTAGGGTATGCTTAGCTTCAACCTAAATAAATCCAACTCTAGAATAACATCAAAAATCATGTCAATAGCCCTAGGTCCAACTAGGATGGACAAAGTTATCAGACCGTATGGTTTAAGACACATACCATTGTGTATACGAATGGTAGATTTCATTTCTTCATATTCTTCCCTTTGTAATGAATTCAATACTAATTTTTCCTCCATGATAACATTCACACAGTGATGACACCTTCAAAATTCTCAAATTTGAAATTCCCATATTGAAAAATTTGTCTTTACATACTCAGAACTGCTCCTGAAAAAATATGCCCAAATAACCTACTTTGGAGAGTCACAATTCAAAACCAGTTGATTTTTATGCAAAAACCCTTTGTGGAAACACTCATGTGACATATGTGAATTTTCATGCCAATTTTCAACTTCCCATGATTAGTTTTGATAGTGTTTTGAAAAGCGGAGTTGGATGGTTTAGACATTTTTTTGTTGTTTGTGGACTCTTAGTTCTACGAAGTGGCCTCCTGTTCGAGCTGATATTTCACAACTGGGTGATCATCAAGACAAATGGATTGGCTCTCTCCATTCTCCATACATTTATCTACTCCTTGGTCCATTTTCAGAGTCTCATGATTAGATTTCATATTTTTACCAGGTCAAAAGCAAAGGTAGTTATTGATCTATGGTGCTGAGTGTGCTAGGTGTCTTTGGGAGATCACCATTTAGGGATTTTATTTTTTCCTTAAGTGTTGATTTCCGCTCCATTTTGAGAGAGGTTGTTCTATAATTAGTCATAGAGTATACTATAATATGAATATATAACATTTTAGAGGTTTTTTTTAAGGTTGGAGTTTATTAATATCTATGTAATTTTGATTGCAATACTGGCAAGATAATATTGAACAGTTCAATTTCAAGGCCATTTTACTCTCCTATGTATTGGTTTTGCAAGTTATGAATAATATAATCAAGCTTATCTTAGTTTTCTCCATCAATTTCATATAGATGTGTGGCTCTGTTCTTCTCTATTAATTCAAATAATTAATGTAGGTACTTGAATATGGTTGTAAATTTGTATTAAATTGAGTGCTAGGATTCTGATAAGAAGTAGTGGTCAAGATATTATGCTGAAATACTATAATGCAACATTTTAGAGCTTCATATAATGTCAGGTTTGAAGATTGTTATCAGATTATGTGGGTGTTTAGGTTGACTATGTTCCAATGAATGAAGCATTGATTTAAGTCGATTATTCATGTTACATTATGTTGGTTAATTCAACAGCTGATTACAAATTTAATTCATATTAATTTTTAGTCCCAGTTTGTTTTTATGTTGAGCTCATTTTAATGAATCACATCTCTCATGTTTAAATGAGGCATTACTGTAGATTTTAGCCAAGCCTTTAGAGTACTATTTATTTCAAACAATTAGAGTAGATCCATCTGTTTAGAGTGTATTTAGTACTTTAGCACACAAGTATCTATAAATATACTATTGGGATTACCCTCCCTAGTTTAACATAGCTAGAAGTGTAGAAGATTTTAGTCTCTTTGAGTAAATCTTGTTTTTTGGCCACATCAGCCCATTGAGTCTAAATATGAGAGACTGGCTACTCTTTAGGACTCATTGAATTTTTTGATTTGGGAACCAACACATGACTCATGAGGTCTACCAAGACTCTTGTCACAATGTTACCATTGAGGCAAGCAAGAATGTAAAGAGGTGAGGGCCTGCTGTTTAAGGGAAAATCTTGTGATGTGAATGTTATGTCTAGCGAACCAGGTGCAGGTAGAGCAGTAGATGTCACTATGAAAATATTAACATAGTCCTCAGGTTGAGTAACATAATCAGTGGGATTGATAATCATGTTAGCAGAATGTGACGAAAATAGGTCCATGTATATCTACAATTGACTATTAGCTTTCACCACTAACGTGTTAGCATTTTGTTTATTCCCATCGAGATGAATGGTACCATCCTCGATGCGGTCTTGTATCTAATGAGACAACCGCATACAACATTCAATATCATTTCCATTAACTCGATGGTACTAAAAATAAGTGCTCCCATTATACCAATTAGGGTAAGGCTCCTTAAGATGATTAGGATTGGGAAAGGTTACAATTTTCTCCTTCAACAACTTGTGTAGGATAGAAGAATAAGATACTGATAACTTTGTGAACTTCTAGTTACATCTGAGGCCATTGTCTTCAACAATGGCTACTACATTTGTAATGGCCTTACCTTTCCCAAATATTGATATGATGGACTTTCCCTTAGAACGAGAGTGTGAGGAGGATTCTCCAAACTAAACAACCATCTATTGGTACTCTCATAAGGTTGCACACATATGTGCAAAAGAAGGGTGCTTCAAAAGGGTGAACTTCTCTTGCCAAGGCCTTTGTAAGTTCCCTATGAATACCTTCTATACGTCAGAATTGGGTAGCTGATAAAAGATGTGTGAAAGGAGCGCTTGATAGCACGCTATGAAATCAATGTTTTTTTCTTTGTCTCCTTGTTTACATCAGATGAGATCTAAGAAAGTCATCTTCGTTGTGATATTAGATTGAAATTGTTTAAGGAATTGATTTACAAGTTGGTCAAATGAGAAAATAGAATTGTCAAGTAAGGAACAATACCATTCCAGTGCTATGTTCTTGAGTGATTACAGAAACAGTTTCACCATTAAGGCATGGTGGAATAAATTAGTGCACAGGGCATTAAAAATAGACACATGCATCTACGGATCCCCTTCACCTCCATATTTTTCAAATTTAGGGATCTCCATTCCTTATGGGAAGGGAGTGTTTAGGATCGCAACAGACAATGGGCTATACTGGAAGAAGGGTTGAAAGATAAGCTGGGTAGAGGCTTGGGAAAGATTGGCTAACTGGCTCTACATCTTACCCATATTCTAAAGAAGGGTGTTCAAAATAGGGTCATTGGAAGATAGAGGGCTAGTAGAACCTCCTCTAGAACTACCACCAAAGCCACCTCTAGAACTGTCACCACCACTAGTAGGGCCTCCGCCATAACCACCACCACTTCTAAGGCCACCACCATGACCTTCACCAGAACCACTTCCACTAGCAACACCTCCATTTCCAAATTAATCACCACTACCAAAACCTCCACCACTCATCCCACAAAAACCCCCATCACTAGAGGTGACAGGAGGGGTAAAGCTAAAGCCCGAGGGGACCTTGTTTACTTAGATAGTTTCAGGTTTTTGGAGATAGAAGGGATGTTGATAGAAATAACTACATTGGCCATTTACATAGACATGAGAGGCATCAATAATCCTAAATTTCTTTCATAATCCTCAAAACTAGCTCCTTGCATAACACTAGGAGTGTTCGAAGGAGCACATGCTTTTTTCATACTAGTAAGACTAGCCAGGTGTTCTAAGCCTGTTTGATCTTTTACAATCATGTAATTTAGTTTGAGCGGCCCTAGCCATCTTTGGGTTTCTTTCCAAATGATTTTCCAAAGCATCCAACCCTTTGATAAGGGCATAAACATATTCCAAAGGGATTTGAATAGCCTCATACTCATCCACCGACGATGGTGTGGGGGATGCAGGAGGAGTGGGGACATGATCAATCTTGTCAGAGAATCCTAATTCGCCCATTGACAATTGCTCCTTCATGGCCACACTAACAGTGGGACTAGAGAAAAGTCCTATAGAGAAACTGGTAGTGGCCTCCATCCTTTCCATCGTGAGTTGTTATACACTTCTCCTAATGATATACCAAGAATTTGTATACTAGGTTGTGATGCTCATAAACCTTCACAACACTTAGGAATATAACGGTCACGGAGTATATGGGGGAGGTCTCAACACCAATGGATGAAAAAAAATTGGTTCACATAAGGTTCACCAAAAATGTAAGAGAGGGTGACCAACCATGTTCAAGACCTAGGTCATAGAGGGCCAAGAATAGAAGAATTCCCTAACTTACCTCAGCTTAGTGGGGTGTTAGGAAATGCAGGATGAGAATGATGAGGACTATAGGGTCCTTTAATTATTCTAAAGACCCAAAATATAGGATGGGGCTAGGTGAGCTAGTTTTTAGGTTCAACACTACACCTCAAGGAGCTCTTTGTTTGAGGATGGAAGCATGGTCCTGGGATGACAACGTGGCATGTTGGAATCTCTCAAGTGCATTGGTGTCCATACGACCAGACAACTAAAGAGACAAGGTCAAACCTAGGAAAACAAGCTAACAACCTAGCTAACTACCACCAAGGGGCCAAAATAACACTATTAAGTAAAAAAAATATTCTGTAGTATGATAAAGTAAAAATGCGAGAGTTAGAGTGGCAAGAATGATCTCACAAAGAAATTTGTTCACTAGCTAGCTCCCAAAAAAATGCTCCCCTACACACAAAGAGGAGGAAAAATGTTGGGTGGTTGTATAGGGGCTTGCCCTAGTCAGACCCCCGTTTAGATGTTTCCACCTCCACAGAAAGCTAGAAAAGCAAGTATGATAAAGAAAGTAATGTAATGAAGAACACTAAAACACTACAAAATAATAAATTCACTTACTCAACCAAGTAATAGAGGAGAGGAATGGAAATCTTACCACCTCTACCAAAAGCACTCAAGGGTAATGGAGGAGAGAATGAGAGTACTCAAACCACTGTTGCAATGGTGTTGTCCAAAACTTTCTCTACTGAAGTGATGGAGTGAAGTTGTTGCTACAATGGAGTGTGAAAGTGCTGCTAGAAATGCTTGAGATTGCAAGAAGAGTGTGAATAATATTGTGTATAAGTTGAGCTAAAAGCTTGGTAGCTATTGAAATGCATGTAGAAGGAGGGAATTTGAAGGAGAGGTGAAGAAAATGGCCATATTTGGGTCAATCATCCAAAGAGGGCATTACAAGTCGACTACAAATGAAAAGTGTAATGCCTCTACAGGTTCAGCCCCAAGAATCTTCGAGGGATGTAAGCACTCAGCACAAATTTCTATGTGTTGTGTGGGCATCCTTGATAGAAATTCCTCCACTTATGCTCAAAACAAGTGCCAAGTGGAATGAAAGGAGTGTGATTAGATGTAATTAATCCTCTGAACTTGGTTTTCTAAAGTGGGGAGAGGGAAAAGTGGAATTTTCATAAGGGGTGAAAATTCAATCCTATCCAGGTCCCACCTAGATGGGACTCATCACCTAGGGTGGCATATGGGTCCCACAAGGCATATTTTGATTGCTAAAGTGTCGGGGAGTGTGTAAATTAAGCTTATATGAGGTCTATGTCAGTATTTTAGTTAAAATATTCCTTGACATGCATAATATAGGGTCTTAAGAGCCTATTAATGATAATATTAAGGTCATAAATTCAAGAGGGCCCAAAATTCAATGTGAAAGTGCAAATAAATATAATTTACAACATTAAATTAAGGAAAACTTGGCTCTATTTATTTCAAAAGGGCCCTAAATCCCATGTGAATGTGTAAAACACCTTACAACACTAGATTAGGTCCACTTAGTTTACAAGCCTCCTAAATTTAATGAGAATATGTAAATAAATATAGTTTACAACACTAAAGTAAGGAAAGGTTAGGTTTATTTAGCTTAAACATGCCCTAAATCCAATGTGGATGTGGAAAACACATCACAATACTAGATCAATTTGATATCATGTCCAATTTGTCATTAGTTATTCCCGCAAGGAAAAGGAATATTTTTTTTATTGCCACAATTAGCCCCCACTTTAGTGAGAGGATGAACTTGCTTCAAACTCACACTAAAGTAGACATTCAAGAGGGGTCGAATTGTACCAACGCAGATGGTCTAAGACAACAAAGATCAAGGGAGAAATCAAGCCCTTAGGATCCTAGATCCTATGTCAAATTGACATAAGCACCAAAGTACATGCACAAGGTGTATGATATGTAGCAAAACAAGATACAAAAACATGCAATGTCAATGACTAAAAGAAGAAAGAAAAGAATAAGATGGGTTGGAAGAAAAGAACAAGATGGGTTGATGAAACCCGTGAGCAAGTGAGAAAAGAAAGAAAAAATGACACACACCACAAGCAAAGACAAATGGAACAAAAATAAGGAAGAAAGAGGAAAAGTGAAAACACCCACCTCCAAATGCAACCAAGAAATCTGATAGCATGGCTACAAATAACAACAAACTCCTCAAACCCTAGCTTAGCATCACTCTCATTCTCTTTTTCAAACTCCACAAAATAATAATTGGTCAGGCCTTGAGATTGGGGTAGTCATCATAAATGTGGGGTTGCAAGAATGAAGATAAGTGGGGGGGTCAGGATCGAAACAAAGAATGAGACCAAAATTTCATAAAGGTGCAAAGTTCAAGAAAAATTATAAGGTCCAAAACCTGACAAAAAACAAGACAAAAGAGAATGGGAATCAAAATTGGTTCGAGAGATGAAACCAAAACTTTCAAAAAGTTCTAAGTGCAAGTGAAGACCCGAAGCCAAATTCCAAAAAATACAAAGAGAGTTGGAAGTCAGGATCAGATAGAAATAGGAACAAGAACTTAGAAAAGTTCTTGGTGATGGTTATGATCTGAAACCTAACTTCAACAGAAGCAAAATGCACAATGGGGAAAACAAGTGGAGGTCAGGATTAGGTCAAAAGCACAAACTTACTTCTTGAAGGGTGCAAATTAATTGTTCTTATCTGAAACTTGACTCTGACACACAAAGAAAAATACAAGACAAAATATAGGTTTGGGATCAAGACACGAACAGGGACTTAAACCTTTGAAAATTAACAAGTGCATGTTCCTTTCTGAAACCTGGACCCAAAAAAGAAAGAAAACAAAGACTTAGGAGGAAAAGAACAAATGATTAGACCCAAACAAGAACACCAAGAATGAAACAAATAAAAGAGGACCCATTTTTGTTGGAATAATGTGCCTCAATCTCATAGGCTAAAACCTCTGAAAGAGAAATGTCGGTGTGATATTCACTCAATCTGGCTAACTCACAGTTGTGAAACCTTGTGTAATGTTCAGGTCGCTAAGACCTTTTTGATGTCTTGTCAATTGTTGCTATCCCTATGACTTGAAGTGTTCAGTGTAACCCTTTGTCGAGTGGGTTGGTCTAGCTGATAGGTTGTTCATAGTGGTTATCGAGGAGATCCTTGGCCGAAAGGCTTGATTTGGCATGAAGTATTAACGATATGGAAGTCTCATTGATAGAGCTACATGTGTTTGTTATCAGATGTCTTCAGTGAGACCCCTGGTGACAATAGTTATCAGAGAGAGGTTTGAAGGCTTGGTATGAAGTCTTAACTATATATCATGTCTCGCCGACCATTATACTCTTGGAGTCATCAGGTAACATAAAGGATTTGGTGTGAAATCTTGGCGACAGATGACTTTATTGCTGATGAGGTAGTCTATTTTTAGTATGACTCCTGGCGACTGTTAGGTGCTCGGTATGATTTGAAGACTTTAGTATTACCTCTCAGCAATAGCGGTAAGTCTTGTCGATGGTTGTTCATTTCGGTATGACTTGAAAGCTCGGTGTGATCTCTTGGCGAGTAGTGATAGTCTCACCGATGAAAATGCTAATGTCTAGGTGACTTTGGAACTTCAGTATGATGTCTCACCAAAAATGATGGTCTTCCTAAATAGTGCTACGAGTGATGGATATCGGTATGATGTCTTGGTGACAAGGGGAAGTCTGACCAACAAGTTTTTGAACTCGATGTAACCTCTTGCTGAAGGAGATGAGTTTGGCCGATATCAATTGTTGGGTTTTGTGGCATCGGGGAGACATAGTTAGTGTCTCACCAACATGCGAATACATTTTGAACGTCTTTGACCAAGTGATGACTATCCTACATGGTGAGTATTTGACCAATCAGGGAGAAAAATGGGAATCGTTGGAAGTTAGACTGTTGTGGTTGTTTTGTGAGGAAGTTTGACTGACCAGGGATGACATGGATATACTCTAGAATTGTAGATGATGTTCAGTTCAATGAATGATGAGACGAATAGTGGAATGAACAGTTCGATGTGCATGACCAGTGTGAATTCAATTCTATGAGCATTGTAATTTGAATTTCCTGTATGAAGTTGTTCAAGGAGTTGTGCTGCTATAAATCGACATCAGTGAGTGAAGCCCATACTCTATATGTAATTTCATTACTATAATACGAAGGGGTTTTTCTTGGTGTGGTGGGTTTTTCTCTCGTAAGGGTTTTCCCGCATAAATCTGGTGTTCATGTGTGTATGCTAATTTCTCTTTTTCTGTTATTGCTTTCAAGTGTATCTTAATTGTACTATAATTGAAAATTTTAAAAGTACCTCTACATTCTTCCTTGAGGTTTTGATGTTAGGAGAGTTGTTTCTGCACCTTAGCTTTCCTTACAAGTGGTATCAGAGCCTGGCCAGTTGTGTTATCCTTGTGGGTACATTGGGTTTTTTGTGTCAATTTTGTTCAGTCAAACTCTTGTAGAAGTTTGGTAATTCAAATTACAGGTTAAGATGGCAAGCACGTTAGGAAAGATTGAAATTGAGAAATTCAATGGCAGTAATTTTGAGTTGTGGAAAATTTAAATGGAAGATTTATTAGTTGATCGTGATCTGTGGCTTGTTGTGTATAGAATGATGCCTCTAGGCATGAAGCAAGAGGATTGGGACATTGCAGATAAAAAATCAAAGGGGCTAATAAGGCTCTATTTGGAAGACTCTGTACTTCTGAACGTTCATGAAGAAAAAACTGCATCTTCCTTATGGAAAAGACTGGCAGCTATTTATTAGGGTAATTCCTTGGTGAATAAATTGTTCTTGAGGAAGAATTTGTACTCTTTTAGAATACACGAGGGATGGTTTTTTTCTAATCATTTGAATGCTTTCAACATGCTAATTGCATAGTTAATATTTGTGGGTGTGAATATTGATGAAGAAGATCGTTGTATGCTACTATTATGTTCTTTGCCAGATTCTTGGGATCACTTGGTGATGGCTATTGGGAGTATGACATCCAATTTTAAGATGGAAGATGTTGTTGCTTCTTTGTTATCAGAAGAAATGAGAAGGAAATCTTCTGAGATGGCGAAGAAGGCTCTTACTGTTAGAGGAAAATTGAAAGAAAAAGGAAAGAAGAAGGACAAGAAGTCCAAATCCAAATCAGAAGGGAGATCAAAGTCTCCTGGCAAGAAGTCCAAGGTGAAGTGCTAGAATTAGCAACCCGTCATGTCCGAAAGGATTGTAAAGAGAAGAAAAAGAAGAAAGAAGAAGAATTCTTCCTAATAACATTTTTCTCAAAGAGTGAT
>VDFB02245731.1:0-22751 GCA_007258455.2 Sequoia sempervirens | reverse complement strand
CAAAACAAAAACATTCAAATATCTTATCAAACTCCAAAAACATTTGTAAAAAGTTAGAAAAGCTCAAAAATAGTGTCACTCAATACAGTCAAACTACAATGTCTCAACGTTTTGTCATGTAGGCAATGCCATCATTGATGAAGCACTGAGGCACTAGATCAGTCTCTTTAGGTCCCCCTAATTGTCTCTAAATCTCCCAAAAATGTTAAAAACATAAAAAAAAATTCAAGAAAACCTCAAAAGTCCTATCTCCATTTGTCACCCACCTGAAATAAAATTTCCATTCATAATAAACAAACATCTCCTTCAAACTTTGACAAAGCAATCAACAAGAAAAACAAACATCAAATCAAAACTTCCAAAGTAAATATTGAAACAAGTGGATCACTATCAGACTAAAACAATGCCTAAGTATAAACTACCCTGCTTATTTGAAAATCATTATCAACAATCCTAACATGAGTCTTAACGGATAAAACATTCATATAATAGACATCATCAATGGGTTACATCATTAAACATCAAAACGACTATGACAAGTGATACTACAACATTGTTTATCTTTATATGATTTTATCGTTTTGATTTCTCTTATTGTCACATTCACAAGATCTCTCAAAGATGTCCATAAGGATTTAGAGAGGAAGGAATGGGGCATTGATTGTCGATTTCTATTTATTCTATTTGTTAGATATTTTTGTGATACTACCATGGCGAATACTTTCTTTGTTTTATGTGTGGAAGACATATTTGAGCATGTCATGAAAAGGTGGCATGTTAGGTAATTCATACCTTTATGTGTAACTAATCTGATATGTTTTGGAACTTCTCACCTGTACACTCTAATAGGGTTTTTGCATGTCTGGTATGAGTAAAATATACTCTTTGTTTGCGGAGTCAAAGTCCACGCAATAGATACAATGTCACCTTGGTCATCAATAACCTGGTGCATCGTATATGTTTGCTACATCAATAAGGATTGCTAAAAATATGAAGTCTATGAAAGCAAAAGCAAACTCACCAATGACTAACAACATCAATTTTCTATCCATCTCTAATCATACTAACACTTCTTCTAACTAATAGCTCTATCCTTCATCACAATATCATTAGTACCACATGCATCTTGCATCCAAAAATTTGTCAATACATATCATCATCCATGGCATACATCATATATCATCATCCATTGCCTACATACATAAATCATACATCCATCCATATCATATAAATGCATCAAAAAAATACAAAAGCATGAGAATATAATCATAAACCACCAACACATATAAGCATCCATAATCATCCATAAGCATCTCATAACACATAATAAGTCGCATCAAAAATGGTATATGTCATATATATATCATCAAAATGGAACATCATCAAATGTCAGGTATGATATCAAAATATAAAAAAATATATACGAGGCCTCTGCTAGACTGATGAATGTATATACAAAATAACATGTCTACAAAAAGTCTTAGATACAATAAATAAGATCATAAAAATATCAACCTTGTTGATCCTACCTCAGAGGGGGTTGCTCCCCATCATGATGTTGACTATGAGCAGGAGATGGCATAGGTCGCATGATCTATGGAGATGATTATGGTTGCCTGACCGACTGTCCACCTGAATCTACATGAGTGATTGTGCTCAGCTCTTTGAAACGAGAGTGTCTCTAAGATCTAGGAACAAAATCCTCATACAAGGTCTGGTAATAGGTACACTCCTCATAAACCGATCTTTCTCAGCCTAATACTAAGCTAGGGGAATGGAGGAGGCTAATGAAATATTAGCTGCTAATCTTTGTTGCCTCTCGGTGGCCAACTCCTACCTCAAAGCATCTCTCTCTTGATAGAGACCATCCTGCTCTGCAATAATAATAGCTACCTATCCCTCTTCTGCTTGCCATTGAGCAATCTCGACATACCTCTCTATCACTCAGGAATCTCTATTAGCTAAAAACTATGCTATCTAGGTTGTTGCATCCCCTTGTGGGAGAGGACCTTGCAATGCCTATTGGTCTTGATGATGCTAGTCCTGATGCTGCTGAGCATCCTGCCCATCATCTTGCCCTTGAGCCCTATCAAGCTGCTCAACTAGGATCCTAAACCTCTATCGATTACCTCTCCTATTGGTGACACCAACAACCCTCTAAACATGCCCCATCACTGGCCCAACGCTAGCAGGATTTGTAAATCATAATGGAAGACGACGTGTCCACCACTGATCAAAATCTCATGTAGTACCTGGATCTACAAGATTCACTGCCCATCCCCATCCAAATAGGGAAAGTACTCTAAACTCGACCACTGCTATAGTAGAGGAGACTGTTGGCCCCCAAACCCTAACCTCTTGGGCCATTCGCCTGAAGTGTGCATGATAATCATCGACAAAACATGTTTGTCTCTCTCTGAATTGTCGAAGAACCTTGTCAAGAATGTACCTCTCAAGAATAGTGTCCATGCAACCTATGAGTCACCGTGTTTGTCTACAAAAAGGTAGATACTCCATATCATCGTGCCAGGCCTCATAGGCTAGCCATGGACTCCAAATAAACTTGATCATAGCATCAAAAATACCTCTCCAATAGTGTAACCTGCTGGGCCAGGTATAATATAAAAAAATTGAATACCTATAAGAAAATGGATCATCAAGATCTCGATAAAGTATACCATCGAGCTTGGTCACTAGGATCCTCTCCCAAGCCCACACATGTAAAAGTGTCATGCTTGTTGAGATAACACTGCCGCCCCGATATACGACCTCATGCATGTCTCTATACAAATGTGCAAAAACACACGATCCCCATGCATATCTCATCCCATACTCTATCATATGCTTTATGTATATGCCCTAGCTAACAGGAAATATCTTGCCTTTGATATCGAGCATCAAAGGCCCAATAATCAATCTAGCTAGAACCATGGATAAAGGATCAACATTGTCGATGAATGGAGACAAGTCTATCTCTAAGTCCACTACATGCAACTGCTGCACACCAAGTACTCACTACATGGCAAGGGTATCCCACCTAACATCATATGTGACCTGCTCATTGTGAATGGGGATCCATAGAATCCTCCAAACATCCTCCAATGTAATTGTCACCTCGCTAGTAAGAAGATGGAAGGACGACATCTCAAAATGCCACCTCTCGACTAGTACGATCATCATCGTCCTATGACATCTAATATTGGGCATATAACATATTGTAGACATGAAAAATGTCCTGATCAACTAACTTTGATTCTTCTTTAAATCACCCCTTTATTAACTACTTAATTAATCCATCTTAATTCCTCTATTAATAAAATCAATCAAATTTACTTAATTAAATCATAAATCAATCCTAAAGTCCCCCTTTAATTAAATAAATCAATCTTATTTGATTAACTTCTAAATTTCATCATTTAATTAAATAAATCAAACTTATTTAATTAAACCGCTAACATCATCCCCTTTAGCTAAATAAATCAAAATATTTATTTAACTAAGTCTAAATCATTTCCCATCTCCTTTTGATTTATTTTAATCCATAAATCTAAATCAAATAGGTCAAATCACCTAATCTTCACTTAAGATAATCAAATCATGGTTAAGGCTAAATCTAATCCATGTCACATCCTCTAGCTTTTCCCACTTGCACAAATAAATGATTTTAATTTATTTATTTAATTTTAATTTTTCGTCAACATGGCATAAAAGTGGAATATTCCCTCATTTCAAATTTCCCTCACATGTCTTGTCCTCCAACATAGCATTAAATCCTCTTACATTGTCTCTTACATGTCCCCCACTTGGCATTTAAGACCCCTTCTTCTCCCTCCAACAAGCCAAATTTCAAATTTGAAAAGGCCACCTAATGTCATTTATTGGCACATTCATCAAAACTTGCACATCCTCCACCCATCCATCTCTTGGCAAGTGGCACCTTGCCATTGGTTGAAAGTTAGTCCCACATTCATCCCTCTTGCCTCTTCTCTCATCAAAATCTTCTATAAATGGAGAGGCTATCCTTCATTTTGATCATCCACAATCATCTACATTTTCATGCAAAGTTACTCTCTTCACATTGAGAGCTAATTTTGTCCACTATCTTAGCATTGCATCTTCATCATTGGCTTATCAAGGATTGGGAAAGGGCTTCTTTCCATAGAAGCACCAATCCACTATGGGATAGGATTTACTTCATGTTTTATATGCTTTAGTTATCTTGTCATTTGTTTGCATTTTGAAGCATGATGTATTATTTCATAGGGATGTTGAAGGTTTGTTTTGTTTTAAAACACTAATCATGCTAATGTATTGTTTAGAGTTTTACCCATTTGCAGATTTTCACATCCACACAGATATATCACAATCCAATAGTATCAAGGAAGTCTCGCTCAACCTCCTAAAACCCGACAATCAAATCAAATAGGTGTCACAACCATCGCTCTCAAGAATATAGCAGTTTGAGAACTGCTTGCAAAAATTCAACCCACAACGTCAAGAATTTGTTAGAAAATTAAATTACGAACTTAAAACTGCACACAAACTATCTAAATCATTCAATTTTGACAATAGTGATCCTTTTTGGATGATAGCAACATGTTTTTACAAAAGCAACCCTGTTTACTATAATAGCGATTTGTTTCTACGCTAGCAGATAAATTCTACAATAGCGAGTAATTTTTACACTAGTAGCTAGTTTAAACGATAACGGTCACCTAGAATGATAGTGTGTGGTTTTTACATTAGCGAGTACTTTTTACAAAAGCAGTCAATAATAGCAAACTGTTTCTACACTAGTAGTCAAATTATGCTATATCGTGGACATTGTACGATAATAGTAAAACTACAAACTACACTAGTGGTCAAATTGAAACAATAGCGTGAAAATCATGAAATTATCGCTATCATTAAAATAAAGTTTGAGTATTAATTACACAAATGGGAAATGATGAAAATAAGAAAGGAAGGGGTACGTACCACAATACCTATGCTAACTAGCCTCCTGAATGAATGAATTGTATTTGCTTAGTGTGGGGCACTCAGAATCCTTGCCATCACAAATCGATAATCATAGTAGCAAGATCTCTAGAGGCAAGAATTTCCTAAGGCTCAGAGTGCAAATGAGGAAAAATTAACCCTAATTTCCTATTTTAACCCCCCCAAACCCTAATTTTTACCTTGGAAACCCTCTTACGTTTAAATTTTGAGCACACTGGAACATCTGAAACCATAAACGCGAGCCCTATCTAGCCTAATTTTTCATTCTCTATGCATCTAAACTACAACAAAACCTTGTTACAAGCCTGACCTGAAAAGTAATTTTTTTGGCCAACCTCTCAGGGGGGTAGCCCAATGTCGTATTATCTTTTCGTTGGCTGCTGGGGCATATTAATTTTTTTAGATCTTGATCTGAACATCAAATTCTTTGAAATAATGTAACTAGTACTTTGTCTCAAAGAGGGGCAAAATGTAGACATGTAAAAATGGCCTAACACATATCCCATATCCTAATGCATTTTTCCATTATCAAAATCACTTTCACTATCACTATTGAATTTCATCTCATTAACATCATTATTCCCCTTTTTAACATCATTTACATCATTAACCCTATTTTTCTCTATGAATTGAATAATCTTTAATTATTTAATTAATTCACCATGTCATCATCTAATTTAACCTTATTCCTCTTGATTAATTAAATAAACATCAATTATTTAATTATGTCACTAAAATACCTTATTCATCTAAATCAATTAAATTATTATCATTAATAATTTAATTAAACCACTTTCCCTTCTCTAAATTTGAATAATTAAATCAATTATTTAAAATCATTCAACATGGTCAACAAACAAATACATCTTTATTTGTTAAAGTTAAAAGCAATTTGCACGTTCATCTCCAATATTAATTAATTAATTATCCTCAACCCTTTTGGATTGAGTAAATCATGACCACTGATTTCTCACTCTAATTGGTTAACTAACCCATCTATTTCTCAATCTCACTAACCACTCAATCTGATTTCCCAATCCCACTAACCACTCAATTTGATTTCTCAATCCCCCCAATCATTCCAATCTAATCCCACTAATTATCCAATTAAAATCCTTAATTGGATCAATCAAAGGAGTTAACTGACCAATCTATTTCCTCTCAACGGTTCTCAACCATTTATCGCAATCTTTCATTATTGAATCTCGATTGTTCATCTGAAACCTAAGAATTTATAAAACAACCTTCATTCTTCTAAAAAATGATTGAGGAATCTAGAGAATTTGGGGAGTGGTTATGCCAAAATAACCATTGAGGCACATTTATCATATTTACATCTTTGATCACTATTAACGCACTTGTTGAAGCTTTTTGCAACAATAATGGAGGCTTCGTACTGATCCAAACAATCCAACATCAATACAAATTACACTTCAACATGGGATGGTAATGTTGTAATTCATGAATTCAATTCATGTTCTCTTTATGATTGCATTGCTTGATTGATTTCATTGTTTTATAATTTCATTTCATGAGTATGGTTTGGGATTTGATCTTGTTTTGAATTAATTTGGTTTAATTCATTATTGTTTTCCTTATGCTTATTTCCCCCTTACAATATGTATCCTATTATATATAGTTGTGAACATATTTAAATAACAAAGAATGTTTTTATGTGAATGAATATATATAATATATATATATATATATATTATAATAATAGTATTATAATATATATATATATATTATAATAATAGTATTATAATATATATACTATTATATATATAAAGATAGCAAATGCATATATGGATATTAATGTGTACACACACACACACACATATATATATATATATGCATGTATATGTATATGTAGATGTATATATACATATATATATATATATATATACATATATATATACATATATATATATATATATACATATATATATACATATATATATATGAGCTTCCAAAGGTTACAAACAAGCTATCATTTCTGCCAGCTTCTTTTGCAATTATAACGACTCATCTAACTAAATAAGAGGTGGCAGATCTAACACAGAGATTCATTAACATGTGTATAGCTAGCTATATGAGTTGAGAAAGAGTCGCCCTTCCTAGTATGACAACAAAGTGTTTAACTTAGAAAAATAAGGCTAAATGTTTCCCAAATTGACTTAACCTAGCCAGCTTGCAATTTGACTAATTCACATGTTTAATCACTGCCTTATGCATTGGTAAAAAGACTCAAAATAGACTTCAAATGTTTACAAGTTTCTCACCATGGTGCCACCTATTCTCCACGCGCCTATCTCTTTGCATATCATTTGAAGACAAATTCATTGTTGGGTATTCTCATAGCTTGGCTCTCCATGTAGCACTTTAGATATTGACTTAGTCATAATGCTTTTTGGCTTGTGGCTTCTAACTTTGATTTAATTTCTTATCCATCATCAAGGGATCCTTTCGAAAGATGTTCACTTCATCAAGGAATTCGAAAGGAAGGGTATGCCCCCACATGAGTGGAAGATTAAAGTTGTTCTCACTTCAAAGGAACATTTTCAAGTCCTTTCTTTACAAACCCATGATAAAGGAAACACATTCTGTTAGGGTTCCAAGTTGAGAATGCGATTCCGAAGAAATAATTTGTGAATACTTTCAAGAAAAGATTCATTGGTAACGAATGCATTTTTTGAAAATCAAGATGTTTAAAGAAAGGCGTTGTCACACATGAAAGGGACAACTCAAGCAAAGAAGAAAGAAAAAGACAAATCAAAAGAGGGAAAACACAAATAAAGGGTACAGGGGTACCTGATATTTTGGGGTCAGAACTGCTCATAAATATATATATATATATATATATATATATATATGTATGTATGTATGTATGTATGTATGTATGTATAGTAATAGTATATAAATGAATTGTCATCAACCCCCTACTATATTAGGCCATGTGAAGAATGCATTAGAAGACAAAGTAAAAATAAAAAAATTGGTTCAACATGGAAGAGAATCCTTAACGCTCCCAACGCTTTGCATCATCCCTAATTTATCGAAAGTCAAGCACAAACATGGAAGAATGTTGACACAAATAGAAGAAGGTTTACGACACAAAAACCATGCCTGTATCCAAGCACCAACAAGGGTGACAAGGGTCATCCAGGCACACATAGCACGAGTACGAGGGAACACATCACAAAACACACACACACACGAGATCAAAAAAGGGCTTCCTCCTAACATTGATCAACCAAGAGGTCGTTCGCTTCCCAATCTAAATCCTCATAAGGGGAAGGAGGACAAGCCTGCAATGGTGGGATGTTAAGAGGAGCATTCGACCCTCCTACAACAAGGGAAAAGGAAGAGGCCCTCGCAAGGTCTTCTTCACCGGGCTCTTGTGGAGCTAAGGTCAACGATTTTGTGAAGATCGCTGACAAGGCCGAGACTTCATCCACATAATTAAACATGCACCCCACAAGAGCGCCATGTCTAGCTTTGGTGGATGGAATGGACTATGCCTGAGGTTCACCGCTAAGCTCACTGAATGACTCGGGAGCGATGAAAAACTCAGGGGAAGTTGGGATTGGTTCCATCACCAAGACAGAACAAGTCAACGCAGGGCTGCCTTGCAAGGAAGGCAGACTCCTCTTACGTCCTTTGTTGTCAGAAGGACCACCTTCTGCCTCCTGTTTCGTTGAAGGAGATGAACTCCCCATGGATGAGGCTAGAGGCGTGGAGGAAGGGGAGGAAAGAACCGCAACAGATATAACCGAGGTATTAACCATATCCATGGGCTTCAGGAAAGGTTGGATATCCAGAACAAACATAAACAAGGGCCACTCCACCGAGGGAGCGATGAACACCTGTACCCATTTAGGGTTAGGTGCATTTGTACTCGCAACAAAAGCCAGGATCAGTACGTGACTAGACTAAAGGGAGGCAAAAGGAAGGGAGGAAGAAGACGCTGCAAGAGGCCCTGAAGTAGGGGTGATCATTTCTCCCTCCTTCCTTTTTGAGGCAGCCTGCTTAGCCAAGAGAGCCTTTCATCAGCGCTTGCGCTTGTGCATAAGGAAATTTTTGCAACTCATGGAGTTAGGGTCCGAAGTTTGTGAAGGAACAAAAGGTTCCTGCTCAACCATAGGAACATCCACCATGGCTGTTTCTAGTAGAGGGACAGGTTCCTGCATGGGAGTAGGAGGAACAGGCTGAGGAGCGATAGGAGGAGTCAATTTAAGAGCCTCAGCAGCGGGCCTCTTTCCTTTCACTGCTTTAGGAGCAAGAGTAGTAGGAACCCGCAGAGGTCGAGACAAAGAGGACTCTCCTAGGGATATCTTCTTCCTGTTATAATGAATGGGTCTAGGTTCCGTCGGCAGAACAAGAAGTTCAAAAGCAAGACACTTAGGCTTTCGCCAAGCGGGCACCATAGGATTCTCCTACAGACGAGGAGCAAAACCTGATGGTACCTCAGCAAAGCAAGAGGAAGCACCAAATTGACCAACAGAAGAGGAAGAAGGAGGATTGCGAGACCGCTTATCTTCTTCCTTCTTTCGTGCCTTAGCGACATTGCCGTCAACTTTTAAGCAAGCCTTATGTGAAATGGCATAAGGTGAGGGAGGGTATCTAATTTTTTGCCTTAGATGCCCTTTCTTATAGTTTTGATATGTTCGGTGTAGAAGGTTCGTCCTAGGCGGAAGAGGACCAATGGGCGCAGGCCAAGAGTGGTCCAAGGAGTAGCTGCCACGTGCAACCGGTGGTCTATAAACGGTGTGTGGATTACGTGCACAGAGCCTCTGTGGATAAATTTTAGACATTTATGCATGACAAAGGGTACCGCGTTCATCACCGCCAACCAAGGAATACCCAATTTCACCCTAAAGAGTTCAGACCCAGGGATGATGTCAAACAAAAGTTTCAGACTTAGGTCCAACTAAGACCGACATGACAATACTACCCAAAAGGGGTACAAAAAGCCTATCATGTGTGCAGATGGTACTTACTAGAGCATCGTACCCATCCTTGTGTAATAAGTTTATCAATATAATCTCCTCTATTATTATGTTCACTTGTGATGTCGGATCAACGAGAACACCTGCTACAATGTTTCCATTGATCCGTGCAGGAATGTAAAGAGGAGATGGTTCTTTGTTAAAACCTATTAGCAGATCCTGTGACGTGAAAGTTATACCGATACCACCATCCACAGGTTACGCAGAGGGGATGGGTTGGTGTAAGGAGGCCATCACGCACACTAGACAACACTTTCATAGAGTCCTTAAAGGTTAATAGATAAGACAGTGACCCAATTAAGGTTTCGTCATGCAATACCTTTGGAACCTTCCAACTACGCTAACTAGGGGTCGTAGGCTAGGTTGTAAGGCAACAACCTCACAACACTCACACCTACAATGCTCCTAGAGTACGAGGAAAGGAACTATTAGGATCGCAAGAACGAAACCAAAATGGTTCATGTCGGGTTCACCAAAAATGTAAGAGAGGGGGACCACCATGTGCAAGACCTCAGGTCACAGAGGGCCAAGACACAAGAGGTTGTCCTAACTTACCTCAACTAAGTGTAGTGTTAGGAAATGCAAGGCAAGAGTAACAAGGACCGTGAGGCCTCTTAGTCACTCTATAGACCCAAAATGAAGGAAGGGGCTAGGCGAGCCAGTTTTTAGGTCCAACACTACGCCTAAGGAAGCTCTATGTCTGAGGATGAAAGCGCAGTCTCTAGATGATAGTGCAACACGCTGGTGTCCGTATGGCCAAACAACGATGAAGGTGAGGTCAAACCAAGAAAAACTAGCTAACGACCTAGCTAACTAACTAAAGGGCCAAAATGATGTGATTAAGTAAATGAAATATTCTATAATATTGTAAAGCAAGAATGCAAGAGTGAAGAGAGCCAGAAGGATCTCACCAAGGAATTCATTTGCCAGTTGATTCCTCGAAGAGCACGTGCTCCAACACACAACAAGAGAGGAAAATGTTTTGTGCCTGTATAGGGGCTTGCCTCAGTTAGACCCCCGTTTAGGTGTTTCCACCTCCACGAATAGCCAAGGGAACAAGATAAAGAAAACAATGTAGTAAAGAGCACCAAAGCACTACAAAATAGTAAAGTGCTAACTCAACCAAGTGATAGAGGAGAGGAGAGGGAAGCATACCACCTCCACCAAGAGCACTCAAGGCTGATTGGGGGAGAATATGAGAGTACTCGAGCCTCTGCTGCAATGGCGTGGTCCCAAACTTTCTCTACCAAAGTGATGGAGTGTTGCTTTGGCTACAATGAGGTGCAATAATGTTGCTTGAATGCTTGGAGTGGATGCAAAAGAGTGTGTTGAAGCTTGTGGGGTGAGTGTAGAAGAGCAGAAGAAGTTAGAATGCATGTTGAAGGGGTGAATTTGAAGAAGGAATGAAAGAAATGGCCATATTCGAGTCGGTCGGCCGAAGGGGCATTACAACTTGACTCCCAATGAGAAGTTAACACCTGTATAGGTTCAGCAGCAAGAATCTGCCAGGGACGTAAGCAGCGCCGCATGGGCATCCTTGATAGAAACACCTCCACCGACGCTCAAAATTGGCGCCAAGTGGGATGCAAGCAGCGGCTTAGGTGGAATTAAGCCTCTAAACTTGGTTTTCTAAGGTAGATAAAGGCAAAAAGGGGATTTGCACATGGGGTGAAAATTTGCTCCTATACACTCACAAATGCAATTTACTATTTCACAGATGTGACTATTTTTATCAGATGCGGTGCACTGATTTGCAAATGCAGTGTACTATCTATAGATGTGGTGTCCGGTCTATTGGTCTCAAATTGGATGTTTTCAAGTGTTTTTTTTGTCTTGGGTAATTTTGAGATGTGGTAGAAAACACAACAAACAGATTTTGGTTGTTGATTGACCTCTAAAATAATGGTTTCTAGTCATTGCTTAGTGACTTAATGCCTTGCTAGCACCCAATAAGCCACTTAAGTCTTTAACCAACCCTACTTGGGTACTATAAGTAAATACCTCACATAAATGTGGGTAACTCCCCTTTTAGGTTGACATTGTCAGCAAGGTACTCGCCAGCTAGACCTTGGATTTCACCTTAATATTTTATATAGCAGCTTGAGGTAAAAACCACTTTGTGTCATACCCCTTGGAGTGATCACTTCTCCAAAGGTAGACCCTTCTAAAAAAAGGTTATATAAAAGTGATGCAAATAATGCTTTTGATCTCCAAGATCATATGATAATGCGAGGAGAGAGCATACACATGTATTTGGTCACATAAGCAATGTTCATTAACCTTAGAAATTGAAATGTGTGATGTGAAAATGACAGTGTTGAAGAGTTATTTTGATTCCCAAGATCATATGAAAATGCGAGGGAAGAGCATACACACCTCCAAACACAAATAAGATCACCAAGCAATGTAAACACTTGTTCCTTTTACACCCAAATTGAAAGTTTGATTTTGAAAAGACACTTGTTCTTTTTAAGTCCAAATCCAAATGTTCCTATTTTAAAAATCAAAGACACATAAGACCTTGCAAGAACATGGATTAGTAGTCTAGATAGCAATATCTTCTCCTAGCGAATGCCACAAGCTGCAAATCAAATATTAGTAATACCAAAACCTTCTACCCTAATGAATGAAAAAGGTAGAAAATAAAAAATTATAGATTTATACCTTCTTTACCTAAATGAGGCAATTGCATCATTTTGTGTCACAATTACGGCTCACTATTTCAGGAAGATGTGGTGAACCAAATAATGGTTGTGATGAACGAGTTGGCGACTACAACAGATTGTTTAAGCAGATGCGTCACACTATTTCACATATGCAACCCACAATTTGAAAGCTGCAAAATCAACTAAATATGGATTTTTTTTGAAAATATTAAGATAGAAATGATGCAAGTAATTTGTCAATATGTGAGAATTAAAACCAACATCCAAAAAAATGATAAAAAACTACAAAAATAGAGAATTTTGATCATTTTCCCTAAAATAAACATATGTGACTCTTTGTGCCACAAATATGGCATGAAAATCTATGAATGTGTCTTGCCATATAGTGAATGTGTCATTCTGTACTGTGATTTCATCACACTATCATGTGAATGCATCCCACTATCACACAAATGCATCGTTTTGCTTTGCAAATGCGTTTCAGATTTGAAATCTCAAAATTTCTCACAAATTTCTTTAAATTTGGTTAGTTCACGTTAGGTTCACTAATGTAGAATAGGGTAATATCATTGGAAAATGCATGAATCAATAGTACCAACCACCAAATACATAAAACTGAAACCCTAGAGTCCCTAGTCCAACAATGAAGCACAAATGAATATAGAAACATAAGATAATAAAGCAATATTAACACAATTCCTATACCATGGTCGAATCACATTCATTACTCTTCTCCATTTTGTTTGATATGCTTGCTTGCCCTTGGATTTGTAGTATGCAAGAATAAGCCTAGTGATAGTGGCAACAAAATATCAAAGATAGTGGTTGTAGTTGTTGTTGTTAGGGTTGAAATGAAAGGGATAGGTCTCTTTTATAGAAAACCAAATTTGAATGAGGGGCCAAGATTGAATGATGAAGATCAATGGATGAGATTGCTTTGAAAAGCAAGGAAATAGGGTTAGGGTAAAAATAGGGCTTAGTTAAGGATGAACGGTGGAGATTAAAAGGTAATAAAACCTAATCAAGGGTGGAGGTTAATTAAGATAAGAGATAAGACTTGGCATGGAAAAAGAGGTGGCTGGAGTAAATTAAATAATTATAAAATTATTTAATTTAGGAGGGAAAATGAAAATTAAATAATTAAAACAATTATTTAATTATGGAAGAAAAGGGAAAAGTTGACTTTTAATTAAAATAAATATTTAATTAAAAGTAGAGGAAAAGGAAAAAATAGTAAATAATTAAAATAATTATTTACTAGTGGAGGGAAAAGTGGATAATAATTAAATAAATAAGAAGAGGCTAATGAATAATTAAATAATTAAAATAAGAGGCTAATGAATAATTAAATTATAGAAGAAAAGGCTAATGAATAATTAAATAATTATTTAACTATAGAATGAAAATAAAGGTAAATAATTAAATAAATAAGAATTTATTTAATTATAGAGAGAAAGGATTAATTAGTGACGTAATTAAATAAATATTATTATTTAATTAATCAAAAGAAAATAAATTAATTAAATAATTAAAATTATTTAATTAATAGAAGAATATGACTTTAGGCAATAATTAAATAATAATAAAATTTAATTATGTAGGAAAGAAGGGGAATTGATGTGGAAAATGGTGTTCACATGCTTAGGACATTTTTTAGTATTTACAAAATGATTTATTGTGTTCACTTTAGTTTTCATATATATAATATAGTAATTGATTGCACTTAATTAGTTGTCTAAGCCTTTCTCACCACTAGTTGTCAAGATCCAACATTAACTTCATCTTATACCCACTTTTATGACCTTATAGTCTTATATGCATTTGGCCAAAAATATGATCGGACCAAAATCAATACAATCATGGAGGAATCCTTAATTGATAAAATAAATTAAACATGTTTTATTTCCCCTTTTTGACACTTAAAACCCTAACTGAATGAATTTTCTTGCTAACAAATATGATTTGAATGATAACATGCCCTCTTTGGATCCATTTTGAAGGTAGATGACACTTATAATCTTCTCTCTCTTTCTTTTGCTTCTTTTTTTCTCTCTAAGATCATTCTTCTCCCTCTACCCCTCTACCTCCATTACTCTCAAAAAGTTTTTTACATATTTACAATATCATAGTTGTTGAATAAGTAGTTGATAAATGGCTAGAACCCTAGTTCCATAGTTGTTGATGGGTTGGGCTCTACTATTGCCACCCACTATACTAGAGTTCCCCCCCACTCGGCCCTACTATTGCCACCCACCCAAGACCTCCCAACCCTATTTGCCTTAGGTTGGCTTCTAGTTAGTAGATAACAACTATAATCCCCACTATGAATCTACCAACTAGAATTCTCAGGAACTATAGCTCCCTCCCACCTCGATCTTAGTTTTGGGGGGTGTGGGGTATATTTATAAAGAGGGTTTGGGAATATTTCTTTGTTGATTTCCATATAGAGATTTCATTCTTCTTTTTAAGTTCCAAATTCCTTCTCATGAGACTGGTAATCTTGATGGTTACTTGTTGATTATTACATTTACTAATGTGTTTTGCAACAAACAACATTTTTTAGTTGAGCACTATGATGTCTAAGTTGGGAACCTCTTCTTGGCCTCCCTATGATCATTTGAGAATTTTATTTTTACCCCTTTTCTCTTTTTTGAAAGGAAGCAAGGTACATAGAAACACTCTTACACTAATATTTTGAGGAGTTGTAAAAAAATCAATATTTTAACAATTACATAAAGTAGAAACATGTTTAAATAGAAAATAAATAATGAATACCATAACATAGATGTAAGTGGGAAAACATTTATGAGAGAAAAGCCCCACACTCCAAAGCAGATCAATATATTATTTAATAAATCACGATTATGATAAACTTCCAGAGCAAGCTTCATAAGAGTATCACCGAGCATAGATTTGGATAATACAACTTAAATAGTACTATAAAAATCTACACTCAACTTTCATCTCAAGCACCTAATATATAGGAGATATAAAACATGAAACCATCAAATGGTAATTAGAAATCCATGAACTAAAACCACCCAAAAGTGGCACCCAAATTATCATTCTATCAAATATGCCTTATGATGTGTCTATGCATCATAAGTTGGTCAATAGGTGTAACTCCCCTCTTCAGTTCTTTTATGCATCTAACAAATTTTTATATTTCCTACACAAAATTTTGAAGGTCATAACTTTTGATTTAGTGGGCTGATTGGGCCCTTTTTTAAAATTAAATTACTTGAAGAGATATGCACAATACGGGCCCCATAGGTGGTGCCAAGCAATCAAGAATTTTTGTTTTGGAAAAAAACTATGTCTATAACCTAGAAATTGAGTTTTCTTATTTTATATTTGAAAGTTGTGCCTTTTGCTACAACCTGAATTTTGATTTACAAATTAATTTTAAATTTTACGTGAAAACTATGTTTTTGAGAATAGTGGAAGATTATATGTCATTTGATATTTTGATGAAATTATAATGCAATGTAGTGTGTTTCGATTTTAATGATTATTATTTTTAATCAAGATTATGATGTTGTGACTAATAATGGACTAACAATGTTATTGGCATTCTAAGTTGAATGCATGATCATATTCTTACCCTCCTAGAGGGAGAGGGAGAGTATCACCGAAGAGAAGAGTATAGACAAGGAAAAACAACTAGTTATTTCCAATTGAGTCAAACACACACACTCACATAGGATTTACATCAAATTCTGAGTACTCACCCCTATGTTGTCAATAAGTCAATATTTGTGAGATTTGGTCATAGATAGGAAGTAATCATTTTCGATCTTCGTTTTAGTCTTGTGCAATAGTCCAAAGAAGACACTATTATGTCTTATCGACTTTATGATTTAACTATTTCTATAAAATTTTATTGGATTATTATTTTAAAGAATTTAAATATAATTATATGAGATTAAATATAATTATATATGTATATGTATATATATAAATATACATATATAATATTAAATTAGATAATATTAATGCTAATGGCTAATAGAGGAAGTTGTGGTTGTTACGGAAATTGTACATGCCAATTAATGAATGTTAATGGAGTTAAAAATTTTCAAACTTCATGAACCTCACGTAGAGGTTGAGCCCTTTACATTTTCTCACTTGTTTGGGCCCTCCTATTAAAATTGGACTTAATAATGCCTTAATTTAGTGTTGTTAAATGTACCTCTTTACATTTAAACACTTATTTGGGCCCTCTTAATTAAATTGAGCTTAATTAGGCCTTAATTAACCCTTTAATTCATTTACAAGCCTATTAAATTATATTTTCCAAAGGGGAGACCTGACAATAATTAATGCCTAAACATGACACTTTACATTGAGCAATGTGTGTTCTAGGAATAAGGACCTGTGACCCATTCGCCCATGGGTGAATGGGTCCTCCCTAGACCTTTGGACATGAATTTAAATTATGTTTTTAGTGGTATTTTAACATCTCTAAATCTATAATTCAATGTCGGCTTGTGATATTTGAATTTCGAGAAATTAAGGATACATACCTATAAATACAAGGTTATTTCACTAAGTTTCACCTAGCATTTTTCTATAATTTTATGAGCATTGTTCAAGCATTTCAAGAGAAATCAAAGGAATTCAAGAGTAGATATATCATATATTTATTGCAGAATTCAAGATATATTCATCATTTCAAAGTATTCTTGCATCATGCATGTTTTTGGAGCTAACATTGTGATGTAGGTTTCAAGATCTATTCAAGCATTCAAAGTATCAATTTCAAGTGTCAAGATCCACATCCAATTCCGCCACTTCATGCAAGTTGCAAACCTCCTAAGATCTCCATTATCAAGGTTTCATGCAAGGGTTTGTTGAGTGGTAACATAGCTTTGTTCATTCTTCATTCCCTCTTTCATTCATTATTTCAATTCAAGGTTTAATTACCAAAATGGGGTTTGACAAAGGTAAACCCCCATTCACCCAAAAACAAACATTTTTCTCTCTTGTGTGTGTGATTGTAGATTTAAGTTGAAGAAGACTTGAAGACCTTTTGAAGTGCAAGATTTACAAAGTTTTCAAAGTTTTCAAAGTTGTCAAAGTTGTTGTAAAATCACGAAATCTAACCTACAGATCGGATTTCTAACTTTCCAACACTAAAACTTGGATAAATCAGAAGCTACAAATCTGCACTAGAGGCTCCCAAAATATTGTTGAAACCCCTATACTTGGACCCATTTTCCCATGGGAAAATGAGTCTTAGATCAGCTTCCAAAAAGCATTTTTGGTGACTGGTACACATGTTTCTACCCTTCTCAGATTTGCATTTTGTTTTCTGGTTCTACAAATATTGAGTTTAATCTTCAAGTTTCAAGTGTTAGATTGCATTTTGGATTTGATTTGCTACTTTTAGTTTTTCTCCCCAAAGTGTTTTTTGACCTTGACCCTTGTCCTTTAGTCATAAGGAAATCTAAAGGTTCTCATTTTGGGTTGATTCACCTAAGGGTTGATAATCAATTCATTGTGGGGATCTCATTTCCTAATGAAATAAAGGAAAATAGGTCTCTCATCACATCATATTTTAATTCCATTTTAACTACACCTATTTTTTGTTGTTTCATTTTGGTGAACCCAACATTTGAGCATCTTAACTTGCTGATTTGGAGTCCATTTTCAACCCTAGACCTAGGTTTTGTATTCATTTGCATTGATTGGCATCTCATTTAGGGTTTTAGGTTTGCATTTTTGCATCCTTTAAATCTAAAAAATTCAAAAATATCAGTCATTTTATATAGTGTTTACATAATATTGCATAATCAATCAATTACATATGAAAATTGAATCAAAATTACATCTCAAATTACATCTTCTTGCTTTCCATTTAGCTATTTTGCACTTGCATTTACACCTCATTTTACATAAATCTGAAACTACAACTTACTATTCGAAACCAAAATATGAAAACCATAGAAATCATCTTAGAAACTTGTAAATTAGTTTTTAAAAACCCTAAAGTGAGACCCATTTTCCCATGTGCAAATGAGTCCCTAATCAAGGATTTTTTGGAATTTATGAACATTAAAACTACTATTTCTGCCTTCTGTGTTTCTGTATTCAGTCTGCAGTTTCAGTTTCCAGAATTTTTGTTATCTGGAATTGTTCATATTAAGCATAAATTGTCAAATTTAGTGCATTGTTTGAATTCAAAATTGCATCTAAAATACATCATTTTCAGGTATTTTTGTATAGCATAATCAAAAAGTTATCTTGCTTTAATCTAAACATTACAAAATGTTTGCATCCTTCCTTCACAAGTTTGCTAAGAAAAATTTCAATAACAAGAATAGTGTTCATTCTTCCAACAATTATCCTAGCTAGGAGAGTCTCTTAGTGCAAGAGGATGAAATCATTAACAAATATCTTAACAACACCTTGCCTAGTCTCTATCCCACTTGTGACAATTTTTTAATGCAAGAAAAAGAAACTATCGATAATCTTGACAACTATAAAGATCCTTCTCCCAACATTCCCCTTCCTTGTGATGAAAGTGTTGTGGTTTTAGAAGAATCAAACATTGAATGTCATGAGAATTCTATTTGCGACTCTTCTGAAGACATCTTAGCTCAAGAGGATGAGATCATAGATACATTTACTAACATTACTTTTCCCCACCTTCAATCACCCTTAAATACCTCTTTCACTTGTGGAAGTAATGTGACAAAACAAGAGACAATCATTGATAACCCTATATCCCCTAACACATTCCTCCCTTGTAAAGGAAAAGAGTTGATGTTAGAAGCTGAAATTGATGACCATCATAATAATCCTATTCATCTTTCATCTTGTAGTCAATCAATTATCAAAACA
The DNA here is from genome assembly GCA_007258455.2 of Sequoia sempervirens. Lineage (NCBI taxonomy): Eukaryota > Viridiplantae > Streptophyta > Pinopsida > Cupressales > Cupressaceae > Sequoia > Sequoia sempervirens. The sequence continues at coordinate 3,232 of VDFB02245731.1, read as the reverse complement.
AAGAAGAAAGTGCATAAGCATTATAAAACCAAGAAAAAAAAGAAGCATGATCCTTTTGCATACTTAGATGGCCTATTGAAGATATCCAAGATTGAGAATGATTTTTACACTCTTTTACATTCCAGATTAATCAAGTTACCACCTAAACTTGAAAAATTAACATAAAAGCAAAGTGATCAAAATGGACCATATTGTGCATATCATAGAATATTTGGACATCATATCGATGATTGTCATGATTTACAAGAACTATTAAGAAAATTTGAAAAGAAACCAACTTGACTAAAATGCATGAAATTTTCTCCTTGCCATGTGATAGTTGTAGAATCATAGCATACTCACTATTGCATGTTTTACATTCATTGCAAATCATCTTCTATATTGCAAGGAGCTCATTTTCACCACTTATCTCAGCTCATCCTTGTCCTACACTTAGTGGAGGAAAGGAGTTAGATAGCCTTATCCTAGTATGGTGCTTGATGTTGTCCCTTTGGCTAGTTTTCTTCCTTCCGCATATGATGAACAAGATTGGGATGCAAACGACCTGCTATAGGTTGACTCGCATGTGCTTTAATAGTCTTGTTTTTATTTTCTTTTTCATGTTTTTTATGTGATTGCATGTGAGTAATGTGATCCCCCATATCATCCTATTTGATGTGTCTTCAAGTGAATTCCTGTATTTGTACCTACATTCTTCTATACGTCGTAAACATTTATCATTTTCTTTTGTATTGAGTTTTCCTTTTGGGGATAACACAAGACGTTGAGACATTTAGGTCTCTTCCATGTTGACCCAAAAGGCTTTTTCTTTGTTTACACTCTGTGTGTGTCATTCTTCAAGTTCTATGAGTTATTTTGGGAATGATGATGTTTCTGAGCTCTATAATATCATTGTAGCAAAGACACATGATGACCCCAAATCCCTGGATCCCTTATGTGTGATTTTGGGATTTCATTTTGGGGGCAACCCATTTTTCATGATGTAGCTTCTTTTGGAAACATATGCTTGACATAGAGATTTCCAAATAAGCTCTCATGTCTTCTTTATTGTTAGCATTTCACATTTTCTACTTTAAAGTAATTGCTCACAACATGATGTTAGCAATTTCTTTAAAGTGGGGGCATACATTGGCATTATAATTTTGGAGATTTTGGACTATATCCTTATGTTTCATAGTGTGATCTTCTTACTTATGATTTGTTTTCTTCTTGGTGGTGTCATTGGGTTTGATGTCCTCCAAGAGTGTGACCTTTCTTGGCATACGACTTTCCTCTCTTGGAGACATTAGGCATGATGATCCCTAAGAGGAGACCTTACATGAACTAAGTAAAACCCCTTGGAACATATCTTATCCTATTTTCATTTTTTTCATAAGTGTTTAGCATAACACAACTTGCTAACCTTATGAAGCTTGAAGTAACAACCCTATTTCATGGCCACCAAGCATAACCCTCTTTGCTTGCTTGTGGTGCCTTGTTTGTTTATAAGAGTTTAGCATAACACAACTTGCTAAGCCTTATGAAGCTTGAAGTTCATATTGTGTGGTACCTTATTAAAGTTATTAGAGGTATAAATTTGGTATTGCATGGGAGCCTAATAAGATTCTCTCATTTTCCACCCTTGGGGGCTCACCTAGTGGACAACGGATTTCACTAGCCTATGTGAGCATGCATTGTTATTTGCATAGTGGACAACAAGTTCCACTTGTAAACATTTTTGGACAAATAGTTGAGGTGTGTCCCACATTGAGTTGGATAGTCGAGGTTTGATCCACCCCTTCTTCTTTTCCTTTTTCTTTTCTTTGAGTCTTTGACATTGTATGATTGAGTATCTTGTCATTGTTACACATATATGTTTAACATAGGCATGTGTCTCCTTGTGCCTTTGTTGTTTTTTCCATGAGATCTTAGATCTTGGGGGCTTGATCACCCTCCTTTACCTTTGTCTTCTTATCCTTCCAACGATTGTACAATTAGACCTCTCTTGATTATCTACTTTAGTGTGAGTTTGATGCAAGGTCATCCTCTCACTAAAGTGGGGGCTAAATGTAGTGTAGGAAAATGCAACCCTTTACATTTTCTCACTTGTTTGGACCCTCCTATTAAAATTGGACTTAATAATTCCTTAATTTAGTGTTGTTAAATGTACCTCTTTACATTTACACACTAATTTGGGCCCTCTTAATTAAATTAATCTTAATTAGGCCTTAATTATCCCTTTAATTCATTTACAAGCCTATTAAATTACTTTTTACGAAAGGGAAACTTGACAATAATTAATGCCTAAACATAACACTTTACATTGAGCAATGTGTGTTCTAGGAATAGGGACCTGGGACCCATTCATTGATGGGAAAATGGGTCCTCCCTAGACCTTTGGACCTAAATTTAAATTATGTTTTTGGTGGTATTTTAAAATATTTAAATCCATAATTCAATGTTGGCTTGTAATATTTGAATTTTGAGAAATTAAGGATACCTACCTATAAATACAAGGTTATTTCACTAAGTTTCACCTAGAATTTTTCTAGAATTTTATGAGCAATCTTTAAGCATTTCAAGGGAAATCAAAGGAATTCAAGAGTAGATATATCAGAGATTTATTGCAACATTCAAGATCTATTCACTATGTCAAAGTCTTCTTGCATCATGCATGTTTTTGGAGCTAACATTGTGATGTAGGTTTCAAGATCTATTCAAGCATTCAAAGTATCAATTTAAAGTGTCAAGATCCACATCCAATTCAACCACTTCATGAAAGTTTCAGACCTCCTAAGATCTCCATTATCAAGGTTTCATGCAAGGGTTTGTTGAGTGGTAACATAGCTTTTTTCATTCTTCATTCCCTCTTTCATTCATTATTTCAATTCAAGGTTTGATTACCAAAATGGGGTTTGACCAAGGCAAACCACATTCACCCAAAAACAAACATTTTTCTCTCTTGTGTGTGTGATTGTATATTTAGGTTGAAGAAGACTTGAAGACCTTTTGAAGTGCAAGATTTACAAAGTTTTCAAAGTTACAAAAAATGTCAAAGTTGTAAAATCATGGAATCTAACCTACAAATCGGATTTATGACTTTTCGGCACTGAAACCTAGATAAATTAGAAGCTAAAAATTTGCACTAGAGGCTCCTGAAAGATTTTTGAAACCCTTGTACTTGCACCCATTCACCCATGGGAAAATGAGTCTCAGATCAACTTCTAGAAAGCACTTTTGGTGACTGGTACAA
>VDFB02245730.1:0-20121 GCA_007258455.2 Sequoia sempervirens | reverse complement strand
AGTTTGATTCTAGAAAAAATGTGTTTTAGGCCCACATGCAAAGAGATTCTTGGAAAAAAGCATAGAGCTTCAGAATGAAGACTACGGGGCAATTTTCTCGAAAAAATCTAAGACATGGGTTTTGCTGCAAATATTGAAGTATGCGAACCCAGATGATCAAATTCTGAAAATATGTTGAATTTCTTTGACATGTGAAGAAAGTACCTAAGATGAGAAATAGAAGAAATAAGACAGAAGAAAGAAGGTTTTATTTGCTCTGCTTCTATAGAATTCGCCTATCTCATTTTGGAATTCAATGAAAACTGCATGCAAACTGAAAACAAAGTCTGGAATATTCTTCTTTTGATCAAACTGAATCCGTTGCTATGAAGAACGCTGAAATTTGACACCTGTAGCACCTTTAAATTGCTGCTCGCTCAAGAAGAATGTATGTTTCTAAGCTTGTGATGAGGAAATAATGGACGCCTAAACTTGAATAAATAGAGTTTCATCACCAAAATTCGTAAGAAATGCATGCAACCTTGAAAATTGCGCTTGGCTTGTGATTGGACCTCAAATTAGTTAACTGAAGACTAAAATGAGCTAAAAAAAGCACCATGCTTTAGAACTAAAGTCGCCTTATTAAGACTTCAGTTGCAAAATTCTATTTAAAGCACCATGCGAATTAAGCTTCAGTTGACAACTCCATATTAAGGTCGCCATACTTCACAACTCAAAATTCATGCTTTAAATCTTTAGTTAAAAATCTTAACTAAAGCGTCCCTTTTGAAGACTAAAGTTAAAATAGATAATGAAATGTTAACTTCACAAAATCTTCACAAAACTTCAACTAATGCGCCATGCATTCAAACTCAAGTTGATTTTCAAACATGCACTTCAGTTAAGTGTACATGCAAACAAGTTAACTCAACATGCAAAGTTAGTTAACTGGACATGCAAACTAGTTAACTTGACATGCAAACTGAAAGAATACTCAACATGCCAAAATGTGAACTGGAGATGACAACCCAGAAATCGTTCAGTCCAACTGAAGTCAGAACTCAAGTTAGGGCGCACCAGTCAACTTCTTTCAAAAAATCAACTTTGACCTCTCTAGGCATTTTCCAGACTTAGCCAATTTTAATGAAAATTTGAATTTAAACCTCTATCGGGACCTCTGTTCATCCCTCGACATCAAGGACTGATCTAATCGATTACAATGACAAAAAGTATCATAGAAAGCGTGATAAAAACTGATCAAAGGTACCTTGAGATCGAACATCATAAAACTAAGATCTGAAGGGTCAAAAATCCAAGCGCCCTTTTCAAAAACTGCTCTTTTTCTCAGACTTAGTCAAATTTTCTCATCTCTATCTCATACGAAGGGAAAAAAATCCTTCATAACTTCTGATTGACCAAATTTCAGGATTGGATCACAAGCTCACTGTGGAGCTGACCTCATTCCACACAACAGCTGCAAAGGCACATTTCTCTAGAAAACATCATCTGAGGGGTGAAAATCAAGGGCGCCTTTTTGAAAAGTTAATTTTTCCACTCAGGACACCCATTTCTCGAACTCCATCAAAAATAACACTAGTAACTCCTAACAAGTAGTTACTAAGTCATCTTTGATCCTGAATTTTAGATAGGCACCTGAGTCAACGTATCAATGCAGAAGCCGATATCCGAGAACATGTTAGCTGCATTAAAGGCTTCAAAAGCTCAGGCGCCTTTTCGAAAAAGTGCTCTTTCGCTTTTTCCTTGATATTTTGACCAAGATTTGACCCTATGTTTGACCTCTGGCTCAGGCATTTCGGCAACTTAGATTCACCCACTGATGGATGCGTCGTGAAGCCTGAATAAATGTGAGATAAACATCTTGGGTGGCATTTAGTCAAAAACCTTCATTTGACACCTCAAAAAGATGGGCGCCTTTCTCAAAAGCTACTCTTTTTCTCAGTGTAAGCCAATTTTATCGTTCTACTCGTTTTGCACTATATCATCCGTAACTTGCACGAAACAGGTCTGTTTGACAGGCTTGATAGCCCGTTGCGCAGCTGACGAGGTACCAAACAAATGTCTGTTGGAGGTGACAAACCCTAAAAACAGGATCTGAGCCCCTAAAAGATAGGGCTACTTTGAAAATGTAAGCCCTCTCTTCAGAGAAAATTTTGATGATTTTCCTTCAAATTTTCACTTTCTCTTGAATTTCTCAAGAATGATCACATGAAACCTATTAATGCATCTACATTTAAAAGTCCAAAATGACCTTCTAACATCACTTTAACAAGATTAAGACTTAATTAAGCAAAATGCCTTAGTGAAGCTAAAAATTTGGGATTGGGTATAACACTTTATAGCAGGATGATACTCATACCCTCCTAGTTATTTTCATTGATGACTTGTTGATCATAGGAAGTCACTCATCCACCATTCAAGCAATGAAAACCACCCTTCATGATCAGTTTTTGATGTTTGACTTGGGCTTGTTACACTACTTATTAGGGATTGAGATCACTTATTCTTCCTTAGGTATCACTCTTACACAATCTAAGTATGCACTTGATATGCTTCGAAGGTTTCACATGGTTGATTGTAAGCCTACACAGACTTCATTCTTGTCAAGGGTCAAACTTAAGGATAAGTGTTTCCCTTGGTTGATGGAACTTTGTATCAAAAAATTGTTGGTAGTACAAGGCCCAACATTTCATATGCATTAGGCTTGGTCTCTTGATTCATGTAGGAGCCACATGAGTTGCACTAGAAAGCAACCAAGAGGATTCTTCACTACATCAAGGGTACTCACAATTATGGGATTCATTATGCAACAAGTGTGGTTTTTGACCTAGTGGGACACATAGATTCATATTGGGTGGGTGATTCTTAGGATCTCAAGTCTACTTCAGGGTATTGCTTCTCCCTTGGTTACAATCCAGTTTGTTGGTAGAGCAAGAAGTAGCTTGCTATTGCTCTTTCATCTACATAGGTTGAGTATTGAGGAGTGGTTAGTCCTACTATTGAGTCCATTTGGATTGAGAACATTCTCACTAAGTTTTGCATTCCCTTTCGGAAGCCCACAATCATTAATTGTGACAACTAGAGTGCGATTCATATCTCTCGTAATCTAGTCCATCATCAGTGAACCAAGCACATCAAGATCCATATGCACTACATTCAAGAGCTAATTCATTTAGAGATCATTGATCTCAAGTACTTTCTGACATTAGATCAAACTGCAGACATCTTTACCAAACCCTTGATTAAGAGAAAGTTCCTTCATTTGTGAGCTCTGCTTGGGGTGTGGTTGGTGTCGTCTTTGGGGGGGGGGGGCTTTTGAGGGGGTGTTATTTCTCTATTTGTTGGGGGGGGGATTCTTTTTCTTTGGGGAGAATTTGGTATGTACATGGGTACCTAACATGGCTTCATTTACCGGGACCCATCATCTTTTACATCCTCCTAAGTTGTGCTTAAGGGGGGGTGTTGGTGTAGGTTTTTTATTTTCCTAGTGAGATAATTTACTTTCCCTTAGTCCTAGGTTTTTCCTACACTTTATTAAGCTTGCTGAGGATAATAAAGTGAGTTTATTACTAGGAGATAAGTGATGTGGTATCCCCTTCCTTAAAGGGTGGAACACTTTCCACTTTTGGTGGTTAATTCCTATTGGTTGGATTTTCCAGCTACATGCTCTCCTTAGTTCTATATAAACTCACTAACTAGCTTGTATTTATATCTTTGCATTGTATCTTTTCACCTTGGAAGGTCTTAATACAATTCTGTCACATCAACATTGCATAATCTTTCGGAGTCCTAGTTTACATTCTTATGTTTTTCTAGTTTATGTAACTTTGATTTTCTCTTAAGAAGTTCCTTGGGTTATTCAATCTATTTCAGATTTCTAACAATAAGTCTAGGTTATATATAGGAGGTAGCGAGTCTTATTTGTTCATCAAATTATGAATTGTGTTCTCATTGGAGGCTTTTGGAGGTTTTCCACTCAAAGTGGCTTGTTATTCTCAATTAGTATCAAATATTTTCAGCATATTTCCTATCATATTCTTCTATTATGGAATTTTTTTCATTACAAGTGGTATCAAAGCATGATCTTGGCACTATGGAGGCAAGGCATTTTCTTAATATTGGAGGTTATCTTTGGAAGTGAATATCTATTAGAATTTGGTGAATTTTGTTCTAATTTTTAATTTTTTTTGAAGAACATATTAAAAAATATGCAATCCATATTTAAGAGGAATTGGAGTAGAATTGAGTGATTTATGGTAGAATTTGGGTTTTTACCCAATTTATTTGGAAAGTATATATCGCTCAAATTTTGTAGAATCACTCCTTGATTTTTAGTGGGATTTTTAAGAAGTAGGAGAGGGACCTATAGTTAATTTTTTTTTTAAAAATGAAGTATAATTAAGTGGTTTATTGCAGACTTATGGTTTCTAAAAAAATCACTTTCAAGGCTACAAAACACCTATATTTTGGGATTTTTTTTGGAAAGGTGTGACTTGGGTCCTTGTAAGTTACAATAAAAATTTCAAATTATTTGACTTTATTTGTGTGATTTATTGCAAAACTATTTTTTTCCATCATGACAAGCCCTAGAACAAGAGGAAAAAAGAATACTACGACACATGGAAAATATTCAATATGGATGATGTATAAATTGAGGATATTAACCCTAATGATGAAATCAACAAGGTCAAGAGTGAAATTTCATCAATTAGGAATGAGATAAATGAATTTTCTAAGAAGTTGAACACAATTATTTAGGGGATGAAGTATAAGGGAAAATATTCACATAGTAAGGTGAAAGATAATTATTTTGTTGGACATGAATTCTTTGGGCTTGACTCGGATTTTAAGAAGGATCATCCCTTTAATAATCCTATGCCTAGGAAATTGATACCCAAGTTGGAGATCAGAAAGTTTGATGGCAAGGATCCAACCAATTGGCTATGCCAAATAGAGTAGTTGTTTGATCTTCATCATGTTCCTAGCCAATAGAAGGTGGCTATGACATCATTATACTTGAAATTGAATAAATTTATTTGGTATCACTAGTTATGTGATGAGAAGATAAAGAAGGGTCATGTGGTCACATGGTCAATTTTTCAAGAGGAATATATGCTACCCATTATGGAGATAAATTTATGGATACCTACTGCCAACTCACTAAATCAAAGTAAATAGCTATGGTCAAGGACTATACTCAACAATTTCAAACCATTTGTCTAAGAGTGGAGAATGTGACAAAAGAAGATTTGAAGGAATTTTTTCTAGGAGCTTTAAAGGACCACATTAATATGAGGTACATTTTTTCCAACCACAATCCGTGTCACAAGCCATACTTATGGCAAGACAAGTTGAGGAGAAGTTTTTGGCCAATAGGCGACAAGGTATTGTAAACATATAAGAAAGGATCTCTCCTACACATTCATTACCTAATCCTAGTAGGTTGAATCCACAACAATTTGAGGAGAAGTAATTAAAAGGATTGTGTTTCAATTGTGACAACAAATATAGTCAAGAACATAAATGCAATGAAAAGAATTTTTTCTATATTGAAGGTCCAAGGGAGGAAGAAAAGGAGAACCAATATTAGATGGTGATAGGGAGCCAAATGAGGAATCACATGATTCTCATCCAAACATTTCTTTTCATGCACTTTCAGGTTTAAGTTCCTCACAAACTCCCAAGGTAGTGGGTTTCTTAAACAAGAAAAAAGTAACATTGTTGATTGACTTGGGTAGTACTTATAATTTCATAAACAAAATGTCCACTACTCATTTAAATTGTTTTATATATCTAGCTCCAGAGTTTCAAGACTTGATTGTAGATGGTGGTATTGTTAGTTGGTTTGAAAAATGCCACAACATTAAATTATCCATGGGAGATTTTCACCTTGATTTCCTAGTATATTCTATCTCCATGGGTGCAATAGATAAATTATTTTAGTGCAATGGATTACTACTTTGGGAACAATTTAAATGAACTTTCAAGAACTATTCATGAAATTTTAATCAAAAGGAAAGACAATAGAACTAAGAGGGTTGAAGAAAAATTCCCTACAAATGGCGAGCTCTCATCAAATGCAAAAGTTGCTTAAGAAAGGAGCTCATGGATTTGTGGCCCAATTATGTTCATTAGAAGCCTATCAATCTAATGCTCCCACCCATCCAAATTTACAAGCAATTATTGATTGTCACTCAATGGTTTTTAGAGGCATTCCTAAAGGACTTCCTCCTAAGAGGTGTTGTGATCATTCCATATAACTAGTTCCAGGGAGCTAGTGTTGACATATGGCTTCCAATGTTGTCATTGATGGAAATTGAAGTCATCTTCATGATCCGCAGATCTGTATCTAGTTATACCGGTAGATAGAGTGCATTACTATGTGTTACCAGCAGAATATCTGAAGAACAGGGTATCCGGTCAGTTAGTCAATCTATCTACTTCATGGGATCATTGTTTTGTGTTGTGGACCCCTGAGATTGCTTGGTGAGCATGTATATTATCTTATTGCTGAATTTTATGGTGTTGAGATTGTTTTCTTTCTGCTAATGCATGTTTCTTTTATTGAATGATTAAGTAAGTTAAATCATAGAATAATAAAGTTGATTTTTTGCTCAACACCCCCCCTCTCAATGTTGCTTGTTTCCAACAATTGGTATCAGAGCTCATTCCTCAGAAGAAGTCTTACAGCTTGGGGAGATCTTGGAAGGTGTTCTTCAATGGATACAAGCAGTCTTCAACAACTTATGGTGGCCCTAGATGATTTTGACTAGATAGAATCTGAGAACCGGGAATTGCAAGAAAATATTGAGAATGCAAAAAAGTTCATCCAGTCACTAAAATACAAGATCAATGAATCAAGAGAGAAAAGAAAGGAATTATGTGGTCAACTCAAACAAAAGAACAAAGGTATGGAAGATGAACAACTCATTCTGGCTCTGAAGGAGAAAAAAAAAGAATGTGAAAAGTTTTCCAAAGAAAATGTTGCCTTGAAGCGAGAGATGGAATCCACCATGATGAGAATGACCAAGGAGCTTCAAGAAAAAAAGAAGAATGAAGAAAATATTGCACAATCCTTGAAAGAAAAGTCTGAACTATGTAGCCGACTAGAAAATGAATTGGAGAAATCCAAGAACAATGAAGAAATGCTTGAAAAGCAGCTTGATGACCTTAGAGATGAACTTGCTACAACAAATGAGTATAAGGAGAAATTCAGAGGAAGCTCAGCCAAACTTGATGAACTGATCAAAGGACATAGGACTGAGGGTAACAAACGAGGTCTTGGATATGAAGAAGGAGAAAGTTCTGGATCTGGACAAAATAACTCTAGACAAAGGAATTTCGGACAAGGAAGATTCATACAAGGAAGTCAAATGAAAGGAACCAGAAGAGATCCAGTAAGGCAACCAAATGCTCAAAAATTTAATGGCTATTGTTATGTTTGCAAAAAAATGGTCATATGGCTTCTCAGTGTAGAAGTAAGGTGAACTCAAGTAGACCATCATTTCCAGGTCAGTGTTTTAATTTCTATAAGTATAGTCATAAGTCAAGTGAATGCAGAATTGTGATGAACAACTTTCATAGAGATGTCAGATGCTATGTATGCAATAGATTTGGACATATTGCTAACCAATGCAGATCAAGACAAAGTTAGTGGAATAATTGGTCTAGACAAAGAAATGTTGTGTGCTACAACTGCAACAAATTTGGCCACATCGCTAGATTCTGTTGGAACAAAAGAGGTCTGGTAAAACAGAACATGCAACATGATGTTAAAGGGAAGGGAAAAATTACTACTGGTGTGATAAAAAAGAAGATGCAGAAGAAATGGGTGAAAAATAATCCATCTATAGAAGCAAGTGGACCTGCACCATAAGAAACTTCTAGTAATTCCTCAGGGAATTAATTTTAGGTATCTAGCATAGGGGGAGCTATCAAGAAAAACTCTCAAACCCCCCTCTTGTAGGAAAATGATAGTAGAATCTAGATATGTTCAGTAGGAGAGTTGACACTTTTCGGATATTGTTCGACCAGCTAGAAGCATTAGTGAAGCATGTTGGCGATCCACATAAGAGTCATCTTACTTGGTGCCTGAAAGGAAGAAAATCAGATGAGTCAAGGCAAGATCATTTATTGCAAAATAAAAGAGTTAGGTATGTGGACAATAAAAAGAATGGCTTCAACCCTCATTTGTCATAGTGCATTTGGATAAAAGCATTTTGGAGAGCTCTGAGGTGTTCATTACGAATTTGTGAGAGAGATTCAAGCATAAAGGAGGATCTGCGATCAAATTTTGTCTTCATCCCTAAAAGGTAGTTATTAAAAACCTATAAATTTGTGTGATCACAATCATGTCTACTCCTCTGATAGTCAAAGTTAAGGATAGGCCACATCCAAAATTCAAATGGCATCCGTATAAGTCTGTAGATATAGAACCCTTAGGTGCATTTTCATCGATGTCGTATGGAGTCCTACATATTGAGGATATTAGGGCTTATGTGCATGCAAACATTGAAGATTTGGGAACCTCACATTTATTGGATTTGTACACTTATTATATAACTCAAGAAGATCTTACTATGAAACCAGAATTCAAAACCCTAGAAGATAAGAAATTTGTGCAATTTGCAAAATTCCTCGTATTCGAAGAAGATGAATGGGTTCGATATTTGCTAAGTCGTGTCCATGATGAATTCATGTGGTTGGATGTGCCATTCAAAATCACCAAAGAAGCTATATGTTTAGTTACAAGAATAAATTCCACCGGAAAGCTTCCAGTTTTGAAGTCTATAAAGAATGATAAGGTTACTGAAGTGACAGGCTCGAAATGGGATATGAGGGCAATGACAATAGACGATATTGCCACAGTAGATGTAAAATTTGCTTCAATGATTATCGGTTATAAAATTTATCACTCAAGCTAGGAGAACTCTATATCCGGAACAACTATTTATGCAACATATGAAATGGTCAAAAAAAATGTAGACTATGACTAATGTGAACTACTCAGAGGTTAGTTAATGGAGAATTTGGGAAAAATCAAGAAGTATAAGAAGAATACATTCAAGTATGGTAACTTGTTGATATGTTTGTTTTTCTACTTATCAAGTGAAGTACTAGGAGCTAGTAAAGTTCAATGGCGTAATGATATGTTGGTAGCTATTCAGATATGGAATATGCTATGTGGATTAGGTGACTGACAGACCTGCAATACAATCCTGTGGGGATACTTCAAAAAATTTCAGAATTTGATGCATGCCAAAGAAAGAATTCTTGCAATAGTTGTGGAGCAATACAAAGACTCTATTTGCTTCATGGTAGACATTGACCAGTGCCATATGGAATCTACTGATCCTAGAATAGTTTGGATCATGCCTATGGGTTATGAAGTAGATGAGAACATTCTAAGGATGTATGCAAAACACCTGCTAAAATCTCCACTAGATCAGGGTGAAGAAAGGTTTAGTACTTATGTAGAGAAAGGCTTACAAGTTCACTCAGAATTGAGAAATCCCATGATATCAAGAAGGGTAAGAAAAGAGACAAAAGTCCTTGCAAAGAGTTTTTGCATCCATGTGCATCAACTAAGAGAAGTGAGGAGACAAAGAGAAGAAGTTGAAGTAGCTAAGGAGAAAGAAAAAGAAGAATCAACCAGTCTGGTAACATCTCCTGCTCATGCTAGAAGCTCCTCTGCAACTTAGTCAAATCAAGCCGAGGCTTCCAGAAAAAGACAGAAGAATAAAAGCACAAGAGCTTACAAAGTTGTGTCTATAGATGAAGGGGAAGAAACTAATTCAGAAGAAGTGGTAAGGGAGATAAAGGCTATTGGTACTCATGATGTCAAATTGAATAAGAGAAAATCTTACAGGAAAGGAGAAGAAGAAAAGAAAAAGGACAAAGTTGACAAACCTAGTATTTCTATTGAGGAAGTTGAGAATGCAACAGTGAAAGATGGAAATCTCAAGCCACTTTGTGATTGGTATGAGTCTTTTGATGAGTCCGGTAAGAAAATTCTTGAAGAAGCAATAATAAAGCATATGATTGTTTTCAATAAAGTTCTTGTGGAAATCATATCTGATTTTCCTACAAGTCTGTATAATGCTTTCGAGTCTAGGAGGTCAAGCACCTTATCAAAAGAAGAAAATATGAGGAAGAGGGTCCTAACAAATTTGTGCTCGGAAATGACAATTGAAGAAATGGATTTATTCCTTAAAAAGGCTAAAAAGGCATTTAGGAGAAAAACAAGAATAAATAAGCTCATGTTTGGTGAAACTGACGCTGTTGTCAGTGAGACTAAGCAAATTTTGGAAGAACTTTTGTCAAAGGAAAATATTAACATTGAGGAAGTAGATGTTCAAAGAAATGAAGAAGTGAATGTGGAGGTAAATGATTTAGGAGAAGAGAATGTGAATGAGGAAAACATGAATGTGTTTGATCCTCCAGAGTTTGAGGATATTATGACTTCTCCTGGTGTGAAAGATGCAAAGATAGGTCTATTGTAACTAAGGCCCTTGTTGAAATGCTAGCTGAGGAAAAGGAGGTGCATTTTGTACAAGCTGAAATGCCTAAAGTCAATCCTGAAGTAGAATCCAAGGTTGAAAAGAAAAAAGAGCAAGAAATCGGAATAGAGGAAGTGAAGGAATCTTTATTGAAGTAGTAGGAAGAGTTAAATCCTGAGTTGGATGAAAGCTCAATTAACCTATCTACTCTATCTCCAATTCAAATGATGAAGGTCGCTAAAATTGTACAAGCCAAAGCCAATGAAAAGATACTAAAATATCACATAGAGGATAGTGAATTGTTAAAGCTTGCATCTGGAATCTTACAGAAAATCATGCCTACTTATGTCGTGGACCCATCAAGTTCCTCCTTCAGTGAGTTAAAGAAGCTAATAAGTTATGTAGATTCTCATTTTGAATCCTTTGAGAAATCAGCTTTGGTTAAAGTGAGAAAGGAGTTCCAGGAGAAGAGAGTTGGTAGTTTGAAAGAATTGATTGCAAAGACAAAGCTCTGTTGAGTACTTGCATAAGTAATATTCAAGGTGCTATGTCTGAAGGAGGAAATATATACAAATATTTCTCGGTATTGTCTAAATTTATTCAAGCAAATGAAAAGAAGATGAAGGACATTGAACAACAGTTGGTCAATATTTCCAACACTTTTGACCCTTTAGTCAAAAGTGTTTGTAATCAAGAAAATTAGGTAATGTCTCTACTAAACCAAATAAAGAGTCTGAAATTTGAAAATGAAAGGATCATTGGCAGAGTATGTGAACTCAGGGGACTGATAATTCCAAAGATTGAGATGATGGTAAATGCTCTAAAAGAAGCTAAAGATGCTACAAACACTCTTGATCCAATAAGTCTCTAAGTAGCAAAAACCTTGTCATATCTACTTTGTGGTCATATAACCATTTTGGAGAGTTTGAAAAGTATTTGGGACTTGAACTTAAGTGGGCTGAAGAGTCTCTTTGCAAACATCTTCAAATTTTTGTAAGTCTCAACAACTTTTACAATTTTGGTTTCCCCAATTTTGTCATTGATGTCAAAGGGGGAGAGAGTGCAACGAAAAATGCCTTAACATTCTTAGGGGGAGCAGTATTTTGTATTTTGGTAGTGTGCTTATCAGTTTCGACACTTAGTCATTTTTCTAAGTGTTGCCATAAATGCCAAAGGGGGAGATTGTTGGCATATGGCTTCCAGTGTTGTCAGTGATGGCAACTGAAGTCATCTTCATGATCCGCAGATATGTATCTAGTTATACCGACAGATAAAGTACATTACTATGTGTTACTGATAGAATATCTGAAGAACTGCATCCGGGTCAATCACCACCGGTTCACTTCTAATCTAACTGTTCTTGTTGTGGACCCCAGATTTCTTTGGTGGAGCACGTATTATCAAGCATAGCCAAAGTTCTCATTTTTCATCCGCGGTGATGGTGCATAAGAAGGATGAAACTTGGTGAATGTGCAAAAATTATAGAGTTCTCAACATGTACACCACCAAAGATAAGTTTTTGGGTAAGCACAAGAAGTTGGGTCCATAAAATGTTCAAAAAGTGGAAGCATTTTTCCTGATTTTTAGAATTTGTCACAATTGGACTGAAAATTTGAAGCACTTACACATTGAATCTTTAAAACATTCAGTAATATGAAATTTACTATTTTGAGTCTAGTTTTCAAATATGTAATTTATTCTAATACTCAGATGATAAAAATTGAGTTTTAATAGGCATGTATAAAAATCACTTTTTAGAAGTCGCTTTTTAGGACCATACCATGCATGTGTATAGACACCATAATTTGACCTAAATAAAAGTTATTTTCTAATTCATTTTGGGGAATATGTGTAATAAATTGAAGATTGATGAGGATATTTATTAGAATTTTTTTCTAAATATTTTTTAATTAATTTTTTATTAGCCTTAATTTTTGTTTTTGAAAACCCTCGTGTACAAACACCATAATTTGGCCTAAAATAATCATTTTTTGTTTATTTTTATTGTGTAAATAATTGTTTATAAATTGATGCCATATAATTTTTTATAATAAAATTAAAAAATTAAAAGTTATTAAAAAAATACGAAAACTTGACATTTCAAGTTTATGGACCAGTTTCCTTAGAAATTAATTAAAATTTTGAAAAAATAATCCAATCATAAAAAAAATTATATATTTAAAAACTAGACATCATGATATATAATGGGTTTTAATTTCATAAAACAATTTTGACAAAAAGTGTGTCAATCATATTGCCAAAGTTAGTTATTTCTCTTGACATTGCCATGACCTTGTACTTGCAAGTCCAAGGCTAAGGGTTGGGTTACCAAGCTTTTCCTGAACCTAAAACCAAAGAAAAAAGTGGTTTGGAAATTCAATTTGTTAGAATGGGTACCCATTTTGAAATGGGTACCTATTCCAAAATGGGCACCCATTTTGAAATGGGTATCCATTCCTATTATATCCATTTTTTCGAAATTTGGAAAAAAAATGACTTACCACCTTATTTTTGCAACTTTCTCTTTCTACTGTATGAACTAACATCAACATTTTTTATATTTTTTATTCAATTTTGTCTTGTGCAATCTCTTAATAGGTCATATTCTATTCATTTTTTAAAAGGAGACAATTGCAAGTTCACTATTCTAAAGTGGAATCAAGTATAAAGACTTTTCTCAAGAGAAATAGAAAAAGAGGTTTTTTGATATATTCATATTTATTTGTACTTCAAATTTTATAGAAAAAAGGATCTACATATAGTTGTAATCAAAATTTCAAGGAGGTAGCAATTTAAAAATATATTAAAAATCATTTGTAATTTTATAAAGAGGGTTTGGTAATCATGGCATCAAATCAAAGACAAATAAAAAATGTAAGAAGCTCATGACACTTGTAGAAATTGAAGCAAATAGAGAGATGGAGGAAAAATGACAGAGATATAAGAACAAGGATTCAACAAATGAAAAATATTGAAGCATCTAGTTCCATGACTCTTGAAGAGGAGACCATGAAGGATGGGATGAATGTAGATGATGCAAAAGGGGAAACAGTGAATATGGAAGAAAATGCAATTATAGAGACAAACCCAACTATGTCTTCAAACCTACCTTTCAATGATATGAAAATAGTGACTATGCAAATAAATTTGGGTGTGTCTTCAAATCCACATTTTGATGATATTAATATTAGTTATTTAAATGAAGTTGTGTGATGTCCCCATCATAATGGAAGTATTTGAACTTAATCTCAACACAGTTATATTTTTATAAGATATAATATATACATATATGCATACATATATATAAATATATATAAATATAATATATATATATATGTATATATATATATATACATATAAATAAATACATATATAAATATATCCATAGCAAGATGTAATATGTCATACTAATCGATTTGTTATTACATAACTTAATAATTAGAGATAACCGATGGAGGAAGGGATGCGTGTATAAAGATCAGAAGCGTCTCTTTTGAAAGGACACCTCTACAAGCCTATATCAAGTCGATAGAATGAAGAGAAGTGGCATCAAGAAAGAAAGAAATAAGGAAATTACATAGTAGAGACTAGTCATAAAGGAACGAAGTCATCAGTTAAGCCACCATCAGAAGGGAATAAGATTGAAATGTGATCAGACTAGAATAGAAGAAACATAAGTTAGCATATAGATCAAGAGACATCTATATAGCTTAGAACCATCTATAGACCATTCCCTCTTCAAGCGAATAATCTTCAAGACCAGCGCCTTCAAAGACAACCCGTAGAAATAATCAATCAAGGTGGATTCACAACATACAGTCTCTTTCACTCACATGCCTGATTCTATCATCATTTCTAAGAGAAGTCATCTGTGTTAAATGAATAGTGTATTATTCCATCACTGAATAGGAGTGTTACGGGTGGTGTTTCAGAGATCAATTCAATAAGAAATCATATCATAGTCTAATTACTATCTAAGAATATAAACAATAATCATATTTGTCAGCATATAAATAAGCATATTTGAATCTTCTAAGAAAGATACCATTTCAAGTTTACTATTGTGATTTACTAAATCAGAAGTTTGAAAGCCAAATTATTCAAAAAATATATAGGAACATCTCAGTAGTATTAGAGCATCGGTCTTGCCAACCTATTGGAGAAAAAGATAATGCAAATCTACCACAAAAGAGGAAACATGGCCGAACAACTGGCTCAAGAATTGAAAACCTTCATGGAGAAAACTAATGAGAAATTTGAGAAGATCAATCAGCGAATTCTCCAAGCTCTTCAAAGCATAAATAGCCACCACACTCAGGAAAGAACCAATCCAAGGAAAGAAATACAATCAAACCACTCTAAGAATGAGCATTCAACCTAAAGTTTCTCACTAAGGCCAACCATGCCTCCCTTCCTTCCAATAAAAAATGTCATAGAAGAAATAGATGAGCCAAATTCATATAGTGCAGAAGACATTGCGCTTATGTATGTTGAGTTAGACCCTACAATTCATAAACTCGTACCTTTCAAATAATATTATGAAGTCAAGACCCAAGCCAACCCAAGCAGAAGGAAGAATCAGGCTAGCAAAGACCTTGATCCCGAGTTAATAAGATGACATTACCTTCTTTTGACTGCTCCAGGAAGACCACCACACAATCATGGGTTCAAAAGCTTGATACTTATCTTTCCCTCAGCCCCATGACTAAAGAGGACACCATCAAATTTGTTGTCCTACACCTATCAGGGATAGCCCATGATTGGTGGCACCATGGACTCATCACACAAGGTCATCAGAATATAATCACCTATAGTGAGTTCACTCAAAAACTCATTAATATATTTGACCAAAGGCATCCCAAGTGGTATTTCAAGGAATTCACCCAAATTAGGCAACATGGAATGGTGGAGGATTATGTAAATGACTTCTAAAAGATAGTTTTCATGGTTCCTAACCTATCCCAAAGAAGGCTTACCTATCTATTCATTGAAGGACTCAAGGAATCAATCAAGAACATATTAAACCCATTGGAACCACAAACTGTGGGGGAGGCAATTCAAAGGGCCATAAAAGTGGAATCCAGCTCTACAAAAGAAAAATCTAAGAACCCTTCATTTAAGCAACAATCCAAACAAGAACTACCAAGAAGAGATAATAAAGAGAAAGCATGTTACTTTTGCAATGAAACATGGAGAAAGGGACACCAATGCCACAACAAGGAAGAACTAAAACTAAGAAGAAATGATGAGAAAGAATAAATGTTTTAAATGGAAAGAACCACGAGGAGAGGATCACCAATGTAAGAGAGGGAAATTACATAAAATGGAAGAAGCATTGGATGAGGAGATAAGAGAAACCCCTACCAAAAGGGCTAGATGGGATACAGATGAGAAAGGAACCTTATAAATCATCTCACAAGCAAATGAACATAGGCCTTTTTGGATCAAAGGGACCATAAAGGGTCAAAAAATTATTGCCTTAGTAGATAGTGGGGCCTCCCACAATTTTATCAGCAAAATCCTAGTATCAAAATGAAGAATGAAAACCCAAAACTTCAATGGGTTCAAAGTAGCATTAGCAAATGGATTTACGGATCAATGCACCAAGATCGTCCCTCAATTAGAGATCACCATGAAGGGGCACACCATAAGGGGAGACTTCAATGTTGTGAACCTACGAAATGATGTGATATTAGGGATGCCTTGGATAAAATCTCTTGTTCACTTTACCATGGACAACCCAAACCTTGAAATCTGCTTCAAACACAATGGACAAAAAATTACCTTAAAGGGACTACCTAATGGATCCCCAAAAGTGGTGTCATGTAAAAGGATGGAAATAATTGTAAGGAATGCCCAAGTTGAATGGATAGAACAATGCATGGTGTTAGATAAATCACATTCTCAAGAGCAAGCAATTCACGTAGATATTTGTCCCATCCTAAAGAGACACAAGAAGATTTGTGGAGATATCCCCCCCGGTCTACCTCCAAAAAGGGAATTTGAGCACTCCATAGAATTGGAAGAAGGAGCCAAACTGGTGATAACCACCCCCTATAGGCATCCTCAAAAGTTCAAAGAAGAGATTGAGAAAAATATTAATGAGTTTCTAGAAATGGGACACATTCAACCAAGTAATAGTCCCTTTGCATCATCCGTCATGTTAGTCAAGAAGAAAGATGGAACTATGCGAATGTGTATAGATTGCAGTGCCTTAAACCAGAAAACTATCAAGAATCAATATCCAATCCCAAGGATAGATGAATTATTGGATGAACTCCATGGAGCAAGATATTTTTCCAAAATTGATTTACGATCGAGATATCACCAAATCTAAATGAAGAAGGAAGATATACCAAAGACAAAATTTTGATGTCATTACGGGCATTTTGATTTTCTAGTCTTACCCTTCAAGCTCACCAATGCTCCAACCACCTTCCAATCATGCATGAACCACATTTTTTGTCAACAACTAAGGAAGTTCTTACTAATCTCCTTTGATGATATCTCGATCTATTGCAAAATATGGGAAGAGCATCTTCGTCATATTGAAGAAATTTTAAGTATTCTGGAATCGGAATCCCTTTATGCAAAAATGTCAAAATGTGAATTTGGGATAGAAGAAATACTCTACTTGGGACACGAAATCAATGCAGAAGGGGTAAGAGTAGATGAGGAGAAATTAAGGCCATCAAAGAATGGACCAAGCCAAGTATGGACCAAGCCAAGTACCTTGACTCAACTTAGAGGCTTTGTGGGATTATGCAACTATTATAGGAATTTTGTAAAAGGTTTCTCCAAGCTAGCTGCTCCCCTCACATACTTGAAAAAAAAGGGGCCTTTATGTGGAATGACCAAGCACAACAAGCCTTTGAGCAACTAAAGGAAACCATGAGTACTTGCCTTGTCCTTGCCATTCTCAATTCCACACTACCATTTGAGCTACAGTGCGATGCCTCTGGAGAAGGAATTGGCGCTATCCTCATGCAAAGGAAACATCCAATAGCCTTCAAAAGCCGAAAGTTGACTGAATCTAAGAGGCACTACTCCATCTATTACAAAGAGATGTTGGCTATTATGCATGCCCTAGCGAAGTTTAGACAATACCTAGTTTGTGGAAAATTCATCATCAAAATAGATCACAATAGTCTAAGATTCTTTATGCATCAAAAGGATCTTAATGATTAGCAGCAAAAGTGGGTGAGCGAAGTTCAAGCCTATGATTTCAACATAGAATATGTTAAAGGGACCGGTAATGAAGTGGCATATGCATTATCTAGGCGCCCCCACCTCAACACCATCACAAGCATTTCAAAGGACTGGAAAAATGACATTATTTTTGAGTATGCCAAAGATGCACAAGCCTCCTAGATTTTAGAAGGAAGAGTGCCAAATGAAGAATACAAGACATGGGATGATATCATCTTATATAAGGGACATATACTTCTTATTCCACACTAAAAGATTAAGAACAAAATTATTGAGGAATTTCATGATAGCCCCTTGGCTGGCCACCAAGGATACTACAAAATGTATAAACAAATTAGAGAGAAGTATTCATGGAAGGGACTAAAAAGAGATGTGCTCAAACATGTACAAGAATGCATGACTTGTCAACGAAATAAAGTAGAACAAAGTTATCCTACATGACTATTACAACCACTACCCATTCCCAACCAAAAATGCGAAAGTATCTCTATGGATTTCATAACCGGATTTCCCAAGATACATGGGAGTGATAACATTTATGTGATAGTGGATAGACTTACTAAGTATGCCCACTTCTTTGCAATTTCATCAAAATACAAAGCATCTCAAGTGGCAGAATTATTCTTTAAGGAAGTCTTTTTCCTTATAAGGATACCCAAAACAATCATCAGTGACCGAGATAGTAAATTTCTTAGCCAATTTTGGCAAGAAGTCTTCCAGCTAGCATGGAAAAATCTAACTCCAAGCACAAGTTTCCACCCACAAATGGATGGAAAAACAAAGATAGTTAACAAATGGATAGAAGGTTACTTAATAAATTATGTTACGGGTCAACAAACTGCATGGATAAAATGGCTACACTTGGGTGAGTATTGTTATAATACCACCCACCACATGTCAATTGGAATGAGCCCCTTCAAGGCCCTATATGGATATGAATCCCCTTCCTTTGGAAGTTTGATGACCCAAGAAATCAAGGTACAAAGCGCACAGGACTTCATACAGAAAAATATCGACCTCACGAAGACCCTTAAGGAAAATTTGCAGTAAGCCCATAACCAAAATAAAATCTATGCTGACAGACACCACATAGAAATGACATTTGAAGTTGGAGATCTAGTTTTTCTATGGCTACAACCATATAAGCAAACATCAATCAAAAATATTGGGGCTGAAAAGCTAAAACCACATTTCTATGGCCCTTAAAAATTTATAAGAAGAGTGGGCGAGGTGGCTTACGAGATAGAGCTACCAAAGCACAACAAGATCCATAATGTATTCCATGTGTTGAGATTATGATGCAAATTTTGAAGTCAGCAGCCTTCATGAAGGACCTTGAACCGTGGAAAGATAATCAACCACAAAGAAAGTGTTGCAACAAATGGAATGCTGATTAAAGATTCTATTGATAAGGAAGAAAAAGATATATTACAAAATGAACAAGATGCTTGATTATATAGGCAATAGGTAAACCCTAATATGCATGAGATGTTTCCATGTGTCATAATCTAACAACATGTGACAACATATGAACCCTATCTCGATGATCATTAAATGCTGAGATAAGTTCTAGAAGGACAACTCATCTTCTAGAAGGAATCTTATCTCCTACAAATAAGGAAGGGAATATTATCCCATTTATTAAATGATTTATCTAATAATGCAACCTAGGACTTAATTAATTAATTTCAAGACCTAAGTTAACTTATGCTAGTGTAATAATTAATTAATTACACTAACACCCCCCCATAAGTTCAACTTAGGGAGGTAGATGCAATGATTATGCAGAGATGATGATCGATGATGGGTCCCAGCTACGAGGCCATGTTAGGTACCCATGTACATGAAGATGCAGAAAATATCCCACAACCGGAGAAAAGGGGAAAACCCAGTGGGAAGAAAACCCCTCTCCAAAAAGGAGATGATGCAGAAAAAAGTGAGATAGGATGGGAAGGATGGAGGACTCCCAAATACCCCCCAAGTACACCATCTGTCACATGGATAAAATAGAGAGAGACTAGATAGCCCCCAAAAGATGTATCTACCTACAAAGAAGGAAGTGTTTGAAGACAAAACAAGATCCAATGTCGCATTGTACCACCTGTTCCCCTTCGAAGAAACAAAACCAACTCCAAGTGGAGAGATGCTTCCCATTCCGGATAGGAATCGGCGAAGAAGATGAAGGTGGCCTGCCGATGATGTTCCTGAATCCTCGCTTCAAATGTCTCCTTGCCCCGATGATGATGCTATAATCAATGAAGAGGGTGACAAACTAGGACGATGCAGAAAATGATGTTGAACAATAGCCAAAGATGATGATAGAATGGATATGATGGATGTGATGGAGACTTGATAGCCCCCCCTGAATGAAGTGTCCTCAAAACCATTGAAAGAAGTCTAAAGAAAATCCAATGGT
>VDFB02245728.1:0-23152 GCA_007258455.2 Sequoia sempervirens | reverse complement strand
GGAAGGAACCATCCAAGTAAGTTGTATCTTGCAGGAACCTCAACAAGTATCACAAAATGTGAGATAGGTAATCTACTTGAGGACCTTAAGAATGATTTTTTAAGTCATATGGGTAAACAAATAGACACTTTATATACACAAAGGAAACATGAGGAGGTTGAAAAAGCCTTAGCTTTCTTTTTCCTTGTTTGTTGAAAGAGGCATAGTGGTGAAGAGTGTCTGTATAATTGTAAGGAAAGCTAGATGCAGAAACAACTCTCCTAACGTCAAAACCTCAGGGAAGAATGTAGAGACACTTTTAAATTTTACAATTACAGTCAAATTAAGATGCACATGAAAGCAATAAATGAAACAGAGTATTTGACAAACATATGAACACCAAATATACGTGGGAAAACCCTTACGGGAGAAAAACCCACCACACCAAGAGAAATCACTTTGTATTATAGTAATGGAGATTACATACAAATTAGACTTATCTTTCTAATGTCATAATACAACAGATTTCCCAATGATCAATCTTTGTACAAGAACCTTCAAGTTATAATCTTCACATAA
The DNA here is from genome assembly GCA_007258455.2 of Sequoia sempervirens. Classification (NCBI taxonomy): domain Eukaryota; kingdom Viridiplantae; phylum Streptophyta; class Pinopsida; order Cupressales; family Cupressaceae; genus Sequoia; species Sequoia sempervirens. The sequence goes on along the minus strand of VDFB02245728.1, from coordinate 22,594 downwards.
TAGAATTCACTCTGATACAATTCAAACTGTTCACACAATTGTTCTTAAAACCAGCCGAACCATTGAGCATCTGCAACTCATAACTATATTCATGTCGTTCCCTGTCTGTCGAGCTTCCTCACAGAACTGTTGCAATAGAATAACTTCCAACGGTTCTCCTTCAGCTTCTCCTATTGGTCCACGAGACACCACATAGGAAAGTCTCACTCAGTCAAACGGCTTCAAGCTGTATCGGCATGTCGGTGAGACACAAGAAGTGTCTCCCTGATGCCCAAAGGCTTCATATTCGATATCGCCAAGAGTTTACCTATCGGAAAGATGTTACATCGAGCACAGAAGACTATCGCTAAGACTTCCTCATGTCGCCAGGACCTCATACCGATGTTCACCACATGTATCGCTATCGCCAAGACTCATCGCTTTCGGTGAGACGTCATACCGAAGCTCCATAAGTCACATAGATGTGAGTTTTCCATTCGGTGAGACAATCGTGCTTCGGTGAGACCACATACTGATATTCAAAGTCACATCAAACTATCATACCGTCGGCAAGACTTACCGCTCTCGCTAGGACTACATACCGATCACCTTGAGCTACTCCAAGTGAACACCTTCGGTGAGACCTTCATTGGTCGCTGGGACATCTTCCCGAAGCCCTTTGAGTTACCTCAAGAGAATATGGTTAGTGTGACATTCCCACATCGGTAAGACTTCTTACCAATTTTATTTCTTTCGGCCAAGTCTCCCTGATGACTTCAAACTAAATGTTTTTGGTGAGACATTAACACATCACTGAGAGCTCATAGCGAATACCCAAGACTCTCCCCGATATCTAATATAATGGCCTGTCGGCCAGAGATCTCTATGAGCGGTGAGAGGTTACAATGAAAAAACTGTCACAGCGATAGGCTCCAAAGAATAGTGTTCGGCGAGACTCCTGCAAGGTCACAGTGACCTATACAAAACACAATGTGTCAAAGCTGCTAGTTAGCCAGACATGATGGATCTCATACCGACTTTGCTCCAATAGAGGTTATAGCTTGTGATGATTGAGGCACACATTTATAACAATCTCCCACTTGAAAAAGATCACACAGGAACCTCTAGAGCACAACAAAACTTACTGAAAATCATGGGCACTAAGGCCCATTGAACTGGCACACCACCTAAACTTGTCTGTGCTCACAGGTTTCATCAATGCATCTGCAACATCCTCCAGAGTATCAAATTTTTCCAAACTAACCTTTCCATCCTCCACCATATCTCGTACAAAGTGGTACTGTACATCTATATGTTTCATCTTGGAATGGAAAGTAGGATTCTTTGCCAGAAAAATTGCACTCTGACTGTCACAGAAAATACTTATTTACCCTGCATCAAAACCAATGTTAGAACACAAACATTTTAACCAAATTGCTTCTTTACAAGCATGTGTAGCTGCCACATATTCAACCTCTGTAGTGGACAAAGCAGCCTGCCGCTTACTCATCCAACTCACTGCACCACCATTCAACATGAAAATGTATCCACTGGTGGACCTCCTGCTGTCAATGTCCCCTGCCCAATCAGAATCTACATATCCACAAATACTGAGAGTCTTCTATGACTCAACCAAATTCCCATGGTAACATAGAGAATATTTTGAAGTCCCCTTCAAATATCTAAACACTCTCTTCACAACATCCCAATGTGTTCTTCCTAGATTAGCCATAAACTGACTAAGAACTCCCATTGCTTGGGCAATGTCTGGCCTTAGCCACAAACCATTGCAGCCATAAAGGTATCACAACACTAGCACATAGAATTGCGGTCATACATCCTCCCCATCTGCAATGGGAGATTTTGGGCCGATCTTCAGCAGGATAACTTCATTTCAACGCAAGAAATTTGGAACAACTAATTTCTTGCAATCATTCATGCAAAATCTCTCTAGAACAGTCTTGATATACTTACTCTGACTGAGCCAAAGTTTTCTACTATTTCTATCCCTAGTTATCTCCATCCCAGATATGCCTTGCTACACCAAGATCTTTCATTTTGAACCAGGGAACAAGTGAGACTTAAGGTCCGAAATCATTTAACCTACTATTGCCTATAGACATCATATCACATCAACATAGAAATAAGAACTTGATCACCTTGACATAGACATAATGATGGATTTTGTTCTCACAAATCCAAAGGAAGCGATTTTTAAAAGTATCAAATTTTGGTACCACATTCTAGGTAGTACTTTAATCCATACAAGAGGGCTTCTTTAATTTTACCGAAACTAGTTTTTCTTTACCTTTCTCCACAGCAAAATGCTCAAGCTAGGACATACCTTAGATTTCTTCTTCAGAGATCACCATGAAGAAATGTTGCTTCCACATCCATCTATTAAGACCTCTAAGTCATAAGGCTGTGCCAAGTGACAAAAGAAATCGATAGATGTTAAGCAACTCACGAGGAGAAAAATTTCCCCTAATCAATTCCCTCTGCCACAAAGGAATAACCCTTTCACGTAATCTTGCCTTGTACTTTTTCCACCTTGCCATCGGTCCACGATACTTTCTTTTTAAATACCCATTTGCATCCAATAACTTTTATGCCTTTAGGCAAGGGCACCAAACTCCAAGTGTCATTCTTTTCTAATGATGCCATTTCTTCATTCATGGCTTCCAACCAAGAGTCTGAATCAGACATTTTAAATGCCTCCTTTACAGTCCTAGGCTCATCAGTGCTAGAAATAAAAGCATAGGCACAAGTAGAATCTATCAAAGAGAACCCATACCTATCAGGTTGTTTTCTTTCATGGGTTGACCTCCTCAGTGGCTGAGGTTGAGGTTCTTCTTCTTCACAACTTTCAGAACTACTTGAGCTCTCCTCAATTTTAGGTACATTTTGAATTTTCAATTCCTCTTTCTCTGGTGTAGGAGGAATTATAGTTACATTCTTATTCTTTTCTAACTTTGTCTCTGATTGCAGATCCAAAGTGGAAGGTTTCAACTCATGAAAGATTACACTTCTGTTGTATACAACCTTCTTTGCTCGAGGATTCCAGCTTGTATCCTTTTATACTTGACAATATGATAAAATTCATTTGGCCCGATGCTTGCTCTCAATTTAGATCTTTTCTCATCACGACACATAAGCCTTATGCCTCCTGACCAAAGAAACGAATATGTCTTAAAAACCTTGCAGGACCAGCAGCTTCCAAGGTTTTTCTCAACAAGAGTAAATTTGGAAACGATTTATTAAGTAACATGTAGTAGCAACAGCCTCAGCCCAGAACTTCTCCTCCAAGCTAGCACTACTCAGCATACTTCGTGCTCTCTCCATCACTGTCCTATTGAACCTTTCTGCAACTCCATTCTGTTGTGGAGTATAAGGTGTAGTCTTATGTCTTTTAATCCCATGGTCTTTGCAATACCTCTCAAATTCATCAGAACAAAATTCACCTCCATTATCAGTCCTTAAGCATTTTATTTTTCTACTAGTCTAATTTTCTACGAGGTTCTTAAATTCCTTAAATAGACTGAACACTTCTAATTTACTTTTCAAAAAATAAATAAATGCTCTTCTTGAATAATCATCAATGAACGACACATAGTATCTTGACTTAGACAAAGAAGGAACATCCACTGGACCAAATACATATGAATGAATATAATCTAGCAAACCAGAAGATTTATGAGGACTTGAGTAAAAGCATTAGTCTTTTCCATATATACAATATTTTTGAGAATTCCAAAATTCAAGATTTACCACGATGCTTTAAAGGCCCTAATAATTTCTAAACATTGGAAGTTTTACTTCTATAGAGTTTACATAATTAGGGATATTTCCCTCTTTACCTCCATGAGTATCTTTCTATGACTTTATAGAGACACTGTTACATTGAACAACCTATGCATCCAGCTTGTACAGGGTACCAATTCGAGCACCTCTAGCTAGTACCATTGAACCTCTAGTCATCTTGCAGCCATTTCTAGAGAACGTGACTTGTACTCTAGTATCATTCAGCTTACTGACATACAATAGATTTTGAGCCAGACCTGGTATGTGCATAACATCATTGATTCCCTTCACTCTGCCATCAAGGAATTGGATTCTAACTCTTCCACAACCAACAATTTCCAAAGTTGAATCACTCACCAAGTACACCTTTCCATCATCTTATTCTTCATACTTTGTGAACCAGTCTCTATGAGATGTCATGTGGAAAGATGCTCCATAATCAATTAGCTAGACATCATCTGATGCCTATGTAGCCAAGGTTGCAATGAAGGCGTCTCCATCACTATGAGAAGAATCATTGTCAGAAGAGTAATTCTTTTTCTTCTTCTCCTCTTTACAATCGTTTCAGACATGACCAGGTTGCCCATAGTTCCAAAACTTCACCTTGGACTTCTTGCTAGGGGACTTTAATCTCCTCTCTGATTTTGATTTGGACTTCTTGTCCTTCTTCTTTCCTTTCTCTTTTGACCTTCCTCTAACAGCAAGGGCCTTCTTCGCCATCTCAGAAGATTTCCTTCTCATCTCTTTTGATAACAAAGAACCAACAACATCTTCCATCTTGAAATTCGATATTTGGTCAATAGCCATCACGGATGATCCCAAGAGTGCGGAAAGAACACAATAGAGAAGCATACAGTCCTCTTCATTGGTCTTTACACTAGCGGATGTTAATTGGGCAATTAGCATAGTAAAATGCATTCGATGATCAGCTCACGGGGGTCTCCTTCTTGCATTCTCAAAGGTACGGATTCTTCCGCCGAGACATTTTATTCACGAGACTTTACGATAAATGGTCACAGAGTCTCTTCCCGCAAGGAAGATCGATCTTCTCCTCATGCACGATGAAGAGCGATGCGCCAAGCGAGGAGCCTTATCAACCCCTTTAGAATTTCTATCTGCTTAGGTCCCCAATATTCTTTCTTCGTAGTTACGCCAGGTTTAGTTCCGGACACTTGGCAAGCCACAAATCCGCGATCCATAAGAGATCCTCCATTTGAGTTTCCACGAGCAAAATTGCTGCCATTTAAATTTTTCTATTTCAATCTTTCACGACATGCTAGCCATCTCAAAGCGTAATTAGAATTGAAGCAAACTCTCTGAGACTCCCAGGCAAATGACACAAAAAGAAACCTAGCAGAATTACCCACAAGGATAACCTGGTAGCCAAGCTAAATTACCACTTGTAAGGAAAGCTAGATGCGGAAACAACTCTCCTAACGTCAAAACCTCAGGGAAAAATGTAGAGACACTTTTAAATTTTACAATTACAGTCAAATTAACATGCACATTATAGCAATAAATGAAACAGAGTATTTGACAAACACATATGAACACCAGATATACGTGGGAAAACCCTTACGGGAGAAAAACCCACCACACCAAGAGAAATCACTTTGTATTACAGTAATGGAGATTACATACAAATTAGACTTATCTTTCTGATGTCATAATACAAAAGCTTTCACAATGATCAATCTTTGTATAAGAACCTTCAAGTTACAGTCTTCACATAATAAAATTCACTCTGATACAATTTGAACTATTCACACAATTGTTCTTCAAACCAGCCGAACCATCAAACATCTGCAACTCATAACTATATTCATGTCGTTCCCTGTCTGTCGAGCTTCCTCATAGAACTGTCGCAATAGACTAACTTCCAACGGTTCTCCTTTGGCTTCTCCTATTGGTCCACGAGATGCCACATAGGAAAGTCTCACTCAGTCAAACAGCTTCAAGCTGTATCGACATGTCAGTGAGACACAAGAAGTGTCTCCCCAATGCCCAAAGGCTTCATATTCGATATCGACAAGAGTTTACCTATCAGCAAGATGTTACATCAAGTGCAGAAGACTATCGCTAAGACTTCCTCATGTTGCCAGGATCTCATACTGATGTTCACCACATGTATCGCTATCCCCAAGACTCATCACTTTCGGTGAGAAGTCATACCGAAGCTCCATAAGTCACATAGACGTGAGTTTTCCATTCAGTGAGACAATCATCCTTCGGTGAGACCACATACCGATATTCAAAGTCACATTGAACTGTCATACCATCAGCAATACTTACCGCTCTCACCAAGACTACATATTGATCACCTTGAGCTACTCTAAGTGAACACCATCGGTGAGACCTTCATCGGTCGCTGGGACATCCTCCCAAAGCCCTTTGAGTTACCTCAAGAGAATACGGTCAGTGTGACATTCCCACATCGGTAAGACTTCTTACCGATTGTATTTCTTTTGGCCAAGTCTCCCCAATAAATTCAAAGTAAATGCTATCGGTGAGAAATTAACACATCTTTGAGAGCTCATAGCGAACACACAAGACTCTCCCCGATATCCGATAGAATGGCCTGTCAGCCAGAGATCTCCACGAGTGGTGAGAGGTTACAACGAGCAAACTGTGATAGTGATAGGCTCCAAAGAATAGCGTTCGGCGAGACTCCTGCAAGGTCACAATGACCTGTACAAAACACAATGTGTCAAAGTTGCTAGTCGACTAGACATGATGGATGTCATACCAACTTTGCTCCAGTAGAGGTTACAGCCTATGATGATTGAGGCACACATTTCTAACAATAATAGAACAAAGATATCTTCTTTAGAGGAAGCAAGTAGGGACACTACCTTGAAACCTTTTCCTATAGGGATGATCGAGGTATAATATACAGATGAACTCGTTTATTTCATGTCCCAAAGAAGACATTGGCAACCAAGAGCAATGCCCCCCAATTGATTACCAAGCCGCACCCCAAAATCCTTTTCAACGGAATTATTTCCCGAGCCAACTTGGATGGTATGGAAGTTGGTAGCAACCTCCATACTATCCCTAGTGGTCACAATAGTATCCACATGCTCCACAATCATTGTAAGCATGGCGAGCACCACCACCACCTTACCCATAATATCAGTCATTCCCTCTATATCCACCACCTCCAGCAATAAACCCATATCAACAATCCCAACAACTCTTGCCACCTATCCCATTATCTAATCAACCCTCTAGTTTGACCCAACCATGAAAATCCACACCAATTCCTGCACAACTAACACCCAATCCAAAAAATAAGGTGGCCCAACCAGTTTATAATAACAAAGTGGCAAGATTCTCGACTTACCCTATCAATGCATTAGAGTTTGACAATGCACATCTCAGGTTAGGGAAGAACCTTCAAGGGCCAACCATCACAAAAGTCGAGGAACATCCAATTGATCCAAAGGAAGAGAAACCAAAGCCTCCATTTCTAGATAGGTTGCAAGAGCAACCAAAACAATAGGAAACATATCAACCTAATTTTTATTTTATGAAAGAATTATGAAATTTTAACATTAAAATTCCTTTATTGCAGGCTATTCAAGATGTTCTAGTGTACACTAAAGTAGTCAAGGAACTCTGTGGGAGGAAGTAACAGAAGAAGTAGGACCCCAAGATAGTCCAAGTCATTGGACAACTTGAAGACTTGATGCTAGAGAGAATCTCGGTTCCTAAATATGCAGATCCAGGAAGTCTGATGATTAAGGTATGTATTGGTGATGTAACCATTCCAAATACACTTGTGGATCTAGGAGTAGCTATAAACGTAATTACTAACTAGACCAAGGATATTTTGTCCCTTAGAGGATTTAGACCTACTCCAATGGTCTTTCAAATGGTTGATTACTCCCTCATAAAGCTAGAAGGTATGATAGAGGATATCATTATTTCTATTGAATCTTGGGAGCACCCAACAAGTTTTATGATTTTGTAGCCAAAGATTAAGTTGGGGGATACCCCTTAATTATGGGTGGACCTTGGTTAATTGCTGCTAATTCTTTCATTAATTGTAGGTCTGGAAACATGGTGATTTCAAATGGGGAGAAAACAAAGTAGTTAACATTGTACCCTCCAGTGCAACCATTGTCGCGTCTTACATCCCGAATCTAATAAAACAACTCGCATTTGCTTCACCCACCCAAAACCCGTCATTACCTGCAACAATACCGCCGGCCAAATCACCATCCAAAACCGTCAATTTCAGCCGACAACGTCCCTGACATCGCTCTCCCGGCCATTTACGTAAATCACCCGGCACCTCTGCCAGCCGGGCAGTCCGCCAGCCTGTCTAACATCTTTTTATTACTTTGGTAATTGCCAATTGCCACATACCTCTGTATATATAGCTCCACTTTGACATCCGCAAAAATCTGACCCATCTTTCTAATTCACAAACTACTGCTGGAAGACACCTATACAGTCCTCGGAAGTTACCAACCTTTCCTGGGGCAAAACACCTCTAACATCAATCTCGATTTGAGTGCCTCCCAATTAAAAGAATTTATTGAGATGTTGTGTGCACACAAAGAAACTTTTTCTTAGGATTATCATGACATGAGAGGTATTCATCTCGCTACTTATACACACCATTTCTATATCGAAGAAGGGACTAGACTTGTACGACAACCTCAGAGAAGGTTAAACCCTACCTTATAGGAAATAGTAAAGGAAGAACATCAAAAGTTGCTTAATGTAGGATTTATCTACCCTATATAAGATAGCCAATGGGTGTCCCCACTTGTGGTAGAACCTAAAAATAATGGAAAATGGTGAATATGTGTCGATTATAGGGCCCTTAACAAGGCCACTAAGAAAGACCATTTCCCACTTCCTTTCATGGACCAAGTCCTAGACACCTTAGCTAAAAAGAAGTTATTTTCCTTTCTCGATGGATTCAGTGGGTATAACCAAATTCACATTGCTCCAGAAGACCAAGACAAAACTAGTTTTACCTACTCATGGGGAACATTTTCCTACAATGTCTTATGTTTTGGATTGTGTAATGCACTCACTACTTTTCAATGAGTTGTTCTAAGTATTTTTGTTGATTTAATTCATGACTATGTATAAGTGTATATGGATGACTTTACTATTTATGGTGACACATAAGATGAAGCTAAGGAAAATCTTGAAAAAGTGCTTAAATGATGTATTAATACTGATCATTCTTTAAGTCATGAAAATTGTCATATCTTAATGACTGAAGGAATTTTTTTAGGTCATTACATTTATCAAAAAGGAATTTAAGGTGGATCCAAAAAAGATATAGATTATTCAATACTTTCCTATACCTACTTTTCCAAAGCATGTGCATAGTTTCCTAGGACATGTTGGTTATTACAAGAAGTTTATTCAGAAATTTAGCAGGATTGGCTCACTCCTCTTTATGTTGTTAAGGAAAGATAAAAATCTCTCATGGACACCCGAGTGCCAACGATCCTTTGAAGAAATTAAAGGTAAGCTGATAACTACACCTGTACAATGAGGACCTAATTGGGAACTAACATTCCATATACATATTGATGCATTAGATACTTCTATGGGAGCCATCCTCGGATAAAAGTAAGACACTCTCTTTACTCTATCTACTATATTAGTAAGAACTTTACTAGTTATTAGGTAAACTATACTATCACTAAAAAATAATTATTGGTTGTAGTTTATGCAATAAATAAATTTCACCACTATATCACTGGATACAAAAAAATTGTACATACAAACCATTCTACCATTATATTTTTGATGAAAAAACCTATTGTTATAGGACATGTGATTTGGTGGTTGCTTCTTTTGTAGGAGTTTGATATTACCATCATTCAAAAACTAGGGCGAGAGAATGTAGTGGCTGATTTTCTCTCCAAGTTGTAGCGTAAAGATGAACCAATTCTAGATGATGATACCTTTCCAGATGAGCATATTTTTTCTATATCAGCAAAAAGTCTGTGGTACACTGACATAGAAAACTATTTGGCTAGTTGCAAGTTCCCACCTCATTTCTCTTTGAGGGAACATCAAAATTTGGTTGGAATTAGTGGTGAGTACACACGGATTAATGGAATTCTCTTTTGATGAGGCCTTGATAATATCATGCATCGATGTGTTCCTAAATAATATGTCTTCAACATTTTGCGCGCATGCCACTTAGAACCTTGTAGAGGAAATTTTGCTACTCATAGGACTACCTAGAAGATCTTAACCACCGACTATTATTTTCCCACACTCCGTAAGGATAGTAATCATTATGTTCAACATTGCAATAAATGTCAATGTATGGGATGACCTACCCACTTTGATAAAATTCCTTCAAACCCTCAGTTATCCATAGAACCATTTGAAAAGTGGGGGTTTTTTGTGGTCCCATTAATCCTCCTTCTCATAACAAAGAATATGGTTTGGTTTGTATAGATTATGTCACTAAATGGGTAGAGTTAGTAGCCTTAAGGCATGCTAGGGATACTAAGGTTGCTAACTTCTTGTATTCAGAGTTTTTTACTAGGTACGATGTGCCTCACAAAATTATCATGAACTAGGGAGAACAGTTCACCTTCGACTTGATTGCCACATTGGTGCGAGAATATGAAATTAAGCATCAAAAGTTTTCTCCATATCATTTTTAGGCCAATGGGAAAGTGGAAATGAACAACCAAGAATTGGAGAATATTCTCACAAAGATAATCACACTGGTGAAGAAATACTAGGCAGACAGACTTCCTGAAGTAGTTGGGGCATATCATACAACTTGGAAGACAACCACAGGACTAGCATTGTATGATCTCATCTGTTTCAAGAAGGTTATCTTTCCAATTTAATTTGAAGTAAAGACTCTCAGCACCACCCTTCAACTTGGGATGAGTCTCAATGAATCATAGAAATAGATACTTTCACAACTCCATTCTATCAATGAAATACCTCAGGAGGCCCTTTTTCATGCAAAAGTGGTGCAGAAGCAAAGAGAATAGTGGCATGACCATTTCATTTAGTCACAAACATTCCAACCTATGGATTGGGCATTACTTTATGACTCTCATTTCCAGTATTTTAAAGGGAAGTTCCACACTCGCTAGCTCGGTCCCTATGAAATTCAAACTATGTATGATAATGGTGTTGTTCAATTGTGTACCATGGATTCTAAATGAACGACTCTTCTTGTTAATGGGAATCATTTGAAGCTCTACAAATGGCCAAAATGTGTTCAAAATCTTTAGGTCATCCATGTGTCCCTATCAGAAATGATAGTCTTTGGCACTCCATGCAAGCAGAAGATATCCTGGAGAAATTTCTTAGCCAAGGTCAACGATCTATCCTTAAGGTTTCCTGGAATGAAATGTGCAACCTTAGTCAACTTATCAATCATGACCAAGATAAAATCATGCTTGTTTTTTCTCAATGGAAACCCCTTTACAAAATCTATATTGATCACTTTCCATTTATACTCAGGTATGTCATGAGGATACAGTTACCCAACTGGATGTGCATGCTCATCCTTGACTCACTGGAACTCCAAGCATCTGGCTATGTACTCCACTACATCCTTCTTGAGTTTAGGCCAAAAATATAGATTCTTCAACTCCACGATCATCTTGGATGCTCTAGGGTGTCCTGAATAATGTGCATTTTCAACTTTCTCTAAAACCAACCTCATCAACTCTCTAGAGCCAAGAATATACATCCTTTTTTGATATCTAATAATTCCATCTGGTTCAATCTCATACCCATCGAATTGATGATTTGAAGGATTTATTGCTAGGTCACTCTTCACTATCTCATAGTGCTCATCCCCTAATGTATTTTGAATCACCTATTGTCTCAAGTTAGACCTTGTTGAGATCATGGCTATTATATGTCATCATCTAGTAAGAGCATCAGCCACTCTATTCTCTTTTCCTTTTATATATTCAATTCCAAAGTCATACTCGCTAAGGAATTCCAACCACCTCTTAATGATTAAGGTTTTAATAAGTTCACGTGTCAACCCAAGCATTCATCCTGGAGCCCAAATGCATTCCAAAAACGACCCACATCCTGCAAGCCACGGACCATGGTTACCAATTTGGGACCATGGAGGGCGCGAGCCCACTTTCATGCTATTTGAGTTTTGATTCATATAAGTACTACTTTGTTCATTCTTTATATTAATACTACTCCTAATTCTCTTGGTGATTCAGATATTATGAATTTCTATTAGGGATTGGTGGATGAGTAGATTGGGGAAGTAGGGAGTTTTTCAGACTCATGTTCTCACATTCCCGGTCCAATCAAACCCGTCCCACTTCTCTGTGCCGCTTTATACGGTATATTTTACCATGTATAAAACCCCTGCACAAACTCATGTAGCATCCCGGGCCAGTCCACAGCTAGTAAATTCCAAACACATCTCAAGGCACCAGCCCCATGATCGCCTTGATCTTCTTGGGGTCTACAGAGACTCCTTTAGCTAAAATGATATGGTCTAAATAGTGCACTTTATCATGATAGAATGAACACTTGAATAGCTTCCCAAAGAGTTTCCTTTCTCTCAATCATTGAAAAACTATCCTCAAATGTTTTTCATGCTCTTTGATAGTCCTTGAGTAGACTAGAATTTTTTCAATGAAAATTAGAACAAAGTCATCCAAGCAGTCTCTGAATACACTATTCATGAGGTTCATAAAGGTTGTTGGTGAATTAGTTAAACCAAAAGGTATGACTGTGAACTTGTAATTTACGTATCGACTTCTTAATGCATTCTTCAAAATATTTTCTTCTGTAATTCTCAATTGATGGTACCCTGACCTGAGATCAATTTTGGAGAACACCATCACTCCCTTCATTTGATCAAATATTTCATCAATCCTCAAGAGTGGATACCGGTTCTTGATGGTCACCTTGTTCAACATTCGATAATCTATACACAGATGCAAAGTTCCATCCTTCTTTTTCAAAAAAATAACCGACACTCCCCACAAAGACACACTAGGTCTTATAAGTCACTTATCTAGCAATTCCATTAACTAGGCCTTCAACTCATAGAGTTCTATGGTGGTCAACTAATAAGGTGCCTTGGATTGAGGCTCAACTCCTAGAACTAGGTTGATAGAAAAATCAAATTCCCTCTTCGTAGGCAACTTCGTAAGTTCTTTAGGGAATACATCTTGGAAATCCTTGAGAATAGGATAGTCATCTAAATATGGTTCCTTGCTATTAGGATTACTGAAATGCACAACATAAATTACACACCCCTTTTCACAAGCCTTCTTGAGTTGCATCACAGAAATTTGTCTAAGATCTAAGGGTCCCTACATCCCACAAACCTCGACTGGATTTCCATAATCATCTAGATGGTTGACCATATGATCTTCACAGTTCACAATAGCCTTATTCTCAGATAGCTGATTTATTCCCAAAATTACATCATATGAGCCTAAAGGTGCCACAAACAAGTTGACCTAAGTTTGAAAGGTTGGAAGCTCTAACTCACTACAAAAGAGACATGTTTCTACCCTTCACTCTGCTCGATTACCATACTGGAGTGTCCATTACTTTTCCATGTATCCAGGTCTAATGGGTATCTTGGATATTATTCTAGGATCTATAAAACATTCAGTAGCTCTAGTATTAATTAAGATAGAGATAGATTGGTCATAGAGCTTACTTGTCAGCTGAATTGGTGAAGCCTAATACTCTTCCTGGCTATTGTCCACTGCAGCATGGATCTAGTGATATTGAGTCATTTGTAGCTTCCTTCCTTTCACAACTTCGACCGCTGAGGAAAATTTGAGGCATAATGATTGCCTCCACAAGTATAACATCCATCATGAGGCCCTTTGCGACCTCCTAGCTTGTCCTCTCTAAATCCCTTATGCTTATGGTTGTCTTTACCCTTGCCTTTGTTTGATTTCTTGTTCTTTCCACCATTACCATCTTCGCCCTTCTCCTGTGACTAACTTCCCCTCTTGAGATTATGGATCTGATGGCTCTTGTCTCCTTTATGAATTTTTTTTCCCATACCGTGACTTAGAATTTGAGTTTTTGCAAAGATTAGATAGCTTTTGTAATTTTTGTTCCTATTTGGTGGCTTTTTAGAAGACTTCATTCGTGGTTTGAGGTTCATGCATATCCACTTCATCTCCTATGTGAGGTATGAGTCCCCTTATAAAATTTCAGATACAAAACCATTCATCTCCCTGATACTGGGGCACATACTTCAATAGGTTGGTGAACATTTCCCAATACTGAATCATAGTCATATTTCCTTGGGTTAAGTTTTGAAATTCTATCACTTTCTTGTCAAAGAAAAGTTGCAGTAACCATCTCTTCCTGAAAGCTTGAAGGAAGAGTTCCCCAATAATCTCAGCAGGCTAAATATTTCATTCTAACTTCTCATTATCCCACCAAGTCATTGCTTCACCTGAGAGATGATACATAGCCCATTCCTCCTTGGTCTGTTCAGAAAGGTTATAGAGTGCAAAGTATTTTTCCATGTCTATAATCCAAGCCTTACCTCCTGCTCTGATAGCCTTACCATCGAACTTGTGAAATTCTACTCTTTTGAGGTCTTTCCCAAGCTCTTCCTCAATTCGTCCTCATGGACCTACCCCTAGACCACCATCTCCTTGATTGTCTTCTACATTCTTGTGGTCCCAATCCTCTCGTGCCACTCAAACTTCTTGCTCTATATAATCCATGCGAGACTCTTTCCTATTCAGAAGCTCTAGAATTTTCTCTAGCCTCTTGTTAGGTTTGTTATCATAACCACTACCACCCCCATCTTTCCTAGTGGTCACCATATCATCTCACATTTATCCTACAATACATTCACATTTATCACATCTCAAGCATTTAAAGTTCTACAAATAAAATGCCCCATGCCACATCACACACTTTTCTCTCACGGCATACATCCCCACATCTACAACAACAAACATTTCCAGAGTCCTTCCGAAACATAACGTAAGAGGATGATGGATGAGATGAGAGCTTGTTAGGACTCTTATTTAGATTTTGATACATTTTCTGATACACAAAGAGAATATTCCTTTATAGGTCCTCTTTATCAATTCTTTTCATCAAATCTTTTATAGGGATGGTTGAGTATGGCGCCTTTTCTCCTTTCTTAGGTCAACAAGGTATTATTCATAATTCCTAGAGGCTGGGCCCCTGGTCAGAAATCTTTTTGATCTTAGTTGTTCACTTCTTCCTCAAACTTTCAAGCCTCTCTAGCTTGAGCTTCTAGGAAGAGCCTAAGCTAGAGTTTCATCATCAATAATTTTGTATTAAACCTCCATCTTGGCATTTTCTTCCTTTACATCATTATTACATGAGGTCCTAATAGTTTTCCCTATCCTTCATCCTACCTTTGACCTCCCCATTCTTGCATTCAATCTAGGTTCGGTCAATTATCAGGAAAACCAAATTTGGGTTAAGGGTCAACTACCCCTAGTCAACTATGGTAGACTCAAGGCCTAGAGTTGAACCCTAAGCTCTGATACAAAATGTAATAACCCATCCTAAATTTTTACTTAACTAACATTATTGTATTTGACACATGAATGTATTCCAAATTAAAAAGACATAACTAGTGGCTAAAGTCAATCATAGCTACACATGTCCATTTAAAATGAGTCAATGATCCATATATTCACTTCAAAAGTCAAATTATAATATCAAGTTTAACTTGGCTCCTAAGCCAAAAAGTCATTACATTGTACACTTTACATCAAATACATGAATGTATTACATCAAGTTACATCTTAGACTAAATAGTATTATGAATAACTAAGGTTCTTCTTTTATGCTTTCCTCCACTGGTAGATGAAAACATGCTTGAAACACTTTACCATCCAACCACGAAGCTTACGCTTCCTCAAAATTCTTCCAATTTGAAGAATGTCTGACCCTCCATGGAAAGTTTTGCAAGAGAACAATTTGCGAGGTGGAATCTAGTGCATGCCCATACATCAACATGCAAGATCTATGCTAGGAATGGAAGGGAGTGAAATCACAAAGTTCATACATACAAATGAACTATATTGCTTGTTCAAGAATAATAAATGTGTTGCAACAACAACAAACAATAGGTTCTAGTAATGCAAACCTATACTCTTTAAACTCAATTTTGGCACCCATCCCAGAAGGTAACTTTATACTATACATCTCATAATAGCTATCTACCCTCTAGCATCATCTACCCTGAGGTGCTCTAGTCAACTAAGGTATCACTGTTTCGTTCAATTATAAAATATTCTTTCACATATGTCTTCAAAAGAAGAATCAAATTACTAATTTACTCTCTAGAAATAAATCAGATTTATGATTCAATAGAGTAATTCAACATTCAGTCATATCATTCTTATGACTATTATATACTTTTCATAAAAATTAACTAAGAACAAAAGAAGGTATGTCACAAGTATGTGTATGTACATAGACAAAGTCTATGTGCATACACATATATGTTCCTACTTAATCTTTAGATTTGTGCATAAATTCTGAAATAATCATTAATTCAAATTGCAATCATAAAATAGTATTCCATTTGACATTTCTTTAGTCAAAATTAGGAATCAGAACAAGTCTATGTTAACAGTTTCACACAACTGTTATTGTATTTTCACAATTGTGATACTCTAACATTGTTGTTTACATAAGAAAATTCATTGTTTAAACATAACAAGTATTGTTTCCTACTAAAAAATTATAAGACAAGTTGTTTGCATATGAGAATTCATTGTTTTAATAAAACATGTATTATTTCCTACTAAACAATTATAAAACAAGTTTTTTTCAGCTACAAAAATAACTTAACAACAAAACAGTGTAGTTTACAAAATATTATTCATTTTTTACATCATTGCATTACTATTTCAAACTAAAAAGTTACCTTTAATGAAAAAAACTATTGTTTTCCAACATAACATTCATTAATTGCAATCACTTATTGTTGTTTCAAGTTGTTTAGAAGCTAAATAGAAAAAATATATTTAATTGTTCACTATTTTAAAATAGAACGGGTTTTTCCACAATGAACTGAAAATAAACAATGATTTTTTTCTAGTAACAATATTATCTATATCTTCTCATTTTTCAATTTTCAATTGAGCTAGGAATTTTTTCTAACAAATCAAATAGCCCAGTTTCATTCATAAAAATAGAATGTCTAATATTCAAATCTTGAACACTTTCATTTCTGAAATTCATTGTACAACATAATAATGTAAAGAATCTAAGTTCAACATGCTTGTCAAGATAAAACCTAAACATGTATTTTAGTCAACAGATAAACATAGAAGTTTCGGGTTCTAAGCATAACTCATGCCTTTTCTAGTTTTAAACAATCATTCATAGGTCACTCAAAATCGACCATTCATATTGGTCTGGTGTGTTTCTTTCTTAGCAACAAAAACATGCACTAATTCGACCCTAAAAGCATGTTGGTTTCACACTCATAATCAGCATGCATGCTTCTTGGTTACAAGGGAACAACCCTTCGATCTTATAGATTGACCCCTACTTAGGTTTATTGAATTTAAACATGGATTTCACCACCTTTACACTAGAACATGGCAGCATTAATAATACATACTATACAATTTAAGCATTGTTTTAGTTGCTTGTTATCAGCCCAACCAATATGGATAATTCAATACATATGAAATAAGACATAGGGGTTGATACCCTTTTCATAGGATCATTAATCGATCCATAATAAATTTAATCATCATAAGAATACAAATGAATCGAAATATAAATTTCAATAGCCATCGAATGGCAAGCACAAAAGTGAGAACTAAAAGAACAGAAACATTTTATTGACTCTAAGGCTTGGCCTAGCTTTGAGAGCTAGCCGCTAAGGCTTCTAAATGATACTCATGTAACACTAGTAATTGTCTAGGTGACCCAAAACAATGGTCGATGCCCACACTACTCGGCTCAAGGTTGTGGTTATCAACATGAAAACACATTTTATAGTTTAAATGATAACGATGAATAATAAAGAGCCCAAATGATAGAAATAGAAGAGTTTTCCAGTGTTCCACTTATCTTCGAGCAATCGAAGCTTTAGTGAATCACGGCGATTTTTCCTCACCCACAATTCTTCTCTTCGTTTTATGAACCAAATAACTTTTTCTTTTTTCTCAGTATTCTTCAGCCGAACAATGACTTTTAGACAGCTTCTTAACTATTATTATTTATCATATCATGAGCCCACGAGACATTTTAGTAGATTTCATATTCCCCATCCCATCTCTCGACCACCGCACGACACTGCAACCTCATCCATCAACGCTGGAACCAGACACGAATCTCCAAACGCTCACACATACAACCATACGCACGGCCACATACGCATGTATGTATGGTATGCATGTATGTATGTATGTATGTATGTATGTATGTATTTAAATGATTTCATTCATATTTTCTATGTTTTAAAATTATATATATATATACACACATTCTTGTATAATTTATTTGTTTGAGAGAGCTTATAAGTTCCAAATGCCATCTTGTAAATTAAGGAACTTTAATTTCATCTCGAGCATTCATCTATATATACTAAAATAATTTGTTTTCACTTAATTTTCACATAATGAAATCTCTTATCCTTTTTAATCATTCTTTTCAATACTTTCTTTTGTTTTCTTCAAAACATTGCATTTGAGAAGACAATTTAATCTACAAGCCATTCATTTTCAATCACTAAAGCATTTTGCTCATGGAATTATTTTTAGATGTGGAGTTAGCTGTGGTGGACAAGATGGTAGGTACCTAGATTCTAATCTATATAGTTATTTATTTAGGTTAACAATCTCAACCATGCCTCATCCTCAACCCGGCCACCCCCACAACCAACAACAACTTGCACCCTGCAAAACTTACAGTACGTCCCACCTGGAAAACATGCAAGATACCTTAAGTCAAATTCAAACACACCAAAATTCTCTCATCCACCCCAAATCTCCAAAACCCATTTGGCCAGCACAACTTTTTCATAGCCTAACCCTAATATAATAAATATGTATTAAATTTTGGGGTTTTGTTGATGAGAACAATTATAATTCTGAGATGAAGGAGACAATCTCAAAAACTTACCAGTATTAATAAATCTTTGGATGAGGTGACCCAAAGATTCAACCAAGATAATAAAGAGAAAAGGAGAGATGGGGTCTCCTTGTCTCAAACAAATCGAGCAGCCAAACAAAGGAGAGGGGGAGCCATTAAGAAGAACAAAAAACCTCAAAGTAGAGATCAGATGAAGCACCAAAACCACAAATTTCTCCCTAAAACCAAAATCTTTCATAATCTTAGAGAGAAGACCCCAGTCAACTCTATCATAAGCTTTAAGCAAATCCAACTTCAAGAGACAACCAACATGTTTATTAATAGATAAAGAGTGGATATTCTCATGAATAGTAAGGATGGAATCAAGGATTTTACTACCTGCAACAAATCCATTCTACTAGATATAACTAATTTGAGGAAGATCCTTCTACAATCTCACCCCCAACACCTTGGATAATATCTTATAGATGGAGTTACACAAACTAATAGGGAGAAAATCATAAAAAGAGGAGGCCCCCAGTTTCTTAGGAACAAGAACAATAAAGGAGGAGTTTAATTCCTTCAAAAGATTACATCTACCAAAAAATTCCTTAGTAGCATCCACAACATCCTTCTCAAGAATATCCCAAAAATACTAAAAAAGAACATTGGAAAAGCATCGGGACCAAGTGCTTTATTACCTTCAAAAGAGAAAATAGCACTTCTAATCTCATTCTCAAGACGGATCTGAACCATTTGTTGATTAAGCTCATCAGAGATGATATGACGAATATCTTGAAGAATATCATCCTGACACTTAGAATCTAACACACCTTCCATAGATAATAGGTTCGAGAAAAAGGAAGAAGCAGCCTACTACAAATAAACCTCCTTATCCAACACCTGATTTTTTAAATTTATAGAATTAATACAATTGGAATCCCAATGTTTAAGCATAGAGAGGTGGAAGAACCTTGTATTCATGTCCCCACCTTTTAACCACATAATTCTAGACCGTTGCTTCCAAAATTCCTCCTCCTAAGCCACAATATTGTGCAATCAAGATAAAAGGACATTATCCTTATGAGCAAGCACTTGATCATATCCAAACACTTGAATAGATTGTTGAACCGTGAAAATATTCCTACTAACATCTTCCTTCTCAACAAAAATGTGCCCAAAGGAGGACCTATTCCACCTCCTAACATTAATTTTCACATAATCCAATTTCTTATCAACCCTGTACATAGTTGAACCATCCACTTGAATGTTCCACCAGGCTTGAATCAAAATTTTTAGGTCAAGATGATATGTCCACATTTTTTCAAACCTGAAAGGAAAAAAATTTCTCCTCCCCAACAGATCCATCGAAAGGGAAAGAGGAAAGTCATTAGACCCCAACCTTGTCAGGGCCGACAATGAGAAAGAATAAGAAATAAGCTAGTCAAGGGACATAAGGGCCTGATAAAGCTTAACCTAGATAAGAGCTTCACCCACATGCCAGTTAAACTAAGTGAAAGAGGCCCCTTTGAGATTCAAATCAAGAAGATTATTGTCATTAATGAGATTCATGAGATCATATCTACTATCATTCACAATCTGAGAGCTTCCCAATTTATCAACATCAAGTAAGGGCATATTAAAATCCTCCATTACCAACCAATTGGCAATAAGATGCATAGATTTATAGGAACTAAGGTTTTCCCAAAAAAAATTCCTAGCACTCTTACTATTAGGAGCATCAATATTAGAAATGGTCCAAGAGAACTGATCACAAACATTGATGAATGAAGTAGCCATGCTACCACATGATTATAGTCCTCAAAAATTTCCAACGCCTTAATTAGATTCAGATTCCAAAAAGTAAAAATACCACTAGACATGCTATCCACCTCAGAAAAATGCATACCACAATCCTTGAAAATCTTATGTTTAAGTCTAGATAACCGATCCAATCCCATCTTAGTTTCTTGAATCAAAATAATATCAAGCTTATGATCCCTTACCAGATTAGTAAGGAGATCATGCTTGTGAGGGTGATTTAAACCTCTCATGTTCTAGGAAATGATCTTCATGAGAGCTTATGGGAGGTGCTCTTGGAGCACATATCCAACAAATTCCTTTGAGTCCCATCAGCAATATCCATTCGACTCTCCTTGTCCCTAGTAACATTAAAAGGAGGATGACCCCTACCTCTTGGTTCAGACCTCCAGTCTTACCTTTTCCTATTTCTAGTTAAAAATCCTAGAGGGGGAGATTGTTTCTTTCTATTTCTATCTTTCACCAGAATATAAGGGGGTTCAACCATTTCAAGATCACCCATTTCTCTAGATTCCTTCAATTCAGTCCTCGAGCAAACCTCCAACCCTTCAATCTTAGAACTACCATCATTTGGTAACTTAAAAAATACACTAACTAGAGACTCCAAAGGAGGGGAGCCCAAACCATCTACCTCTGGCTCTAGATCTTCAACCAAAGAGGGAGTTGCGGACCTAAGACCTTCACAAGAAACCTCATTAATAGGATGAGGTGGAATCACCTCACCACCTGGCTCAAGAGCCACTTCAAGATTTTTAGTTTTTATTTGGCCCTTAGGATCAAGATATCCTGGTTCATAACCATATCCATTACAAGTTAACCACTTGCTCCTACACTTTTAGAGGGAATTTTTTAGCCTAGTGGCCCGCTTTCTTGCAATGGAAGCAAGTGAAAGGAATAGATTCAAATTCCACCACTTGATCCCAAACACCAAACTTAGAGTTAATCTTCACCAGAGAAGGAAAATATACTGATTGTTCCACATTAACACAAAATCGAGCATAAACAAGGAAGCTTCTGGAAGCAGCCACTTGGTCAATCGATAACAAGAACCCAAAGTTACTCGCAATCCCTTTAAAGACTTCTTCATCCTATAATTCAAGAGGGAGACCTAGAATTCTCACCCAAATAGGGGTAGATAAGAAATAACATGAGTTAGGGTTAAAACCTGGTCCCCAACTTTTCAACATCAAAGAAGATTTCCCAATAAACCAGGGACCACCTGTAAGAGCTCGCAAGAGATCATCTTCACAGTTGAAGGTAAAGGAAAAGAATCCTTTAGCCATTGCAACCACATCCATCTAGCTCTTAAGATGCCACCAGTTCAAAGAAAACTTACAAACTAGCTCAATATGAGGACGAGGCCCCATAGATTTTCCTAGAAGATTCATATAATATTAGATACACATTTCTCAACTATGCAATCCAAGACTAAGATAGAATATTCTCCTATCTTCACATTAGAAAAAAAGGCCATAGGAGGCGAAGATATTTTACCTTTGGGCTTTGCACCAAAGAGGTTACGAGAAGAGACCACCCCCCATCTTACCAACCTTAGGAACCGAGTTAGAAAAAATCACTCCCAAACCATCAGTTGGCCGACCGAGGCTAGACTTTTCAGCACCAAGATTCCCCCATTTAGAGAAGGACACCGGAGAATGCGAAGCAAAAGAAACCTTAGGGGCTCCTTTCCCACAAGAAAATTCATTTTCCACAATAAGAGACCCACACCGCTTACCATCAGCCAAGGACCCACCTGACATCACCTTACCATCAACAAGTTGTCTGCCATTAACACCTGTTGTAACTCCAAAGTTTCCCACCTTTTCCAATTTTGAAATCACTCCACCACCATCACCACCACTCAAAGAGAGGTCCATTAGTCAATAGGAGTTATTTATTTTAATAAAAATGTTGTTTACTATAAAAAATAAGT
>VDFB02245727.1:0-10360 GCA_007258455.2 Sequoia sempervirens | reverse complement strand
CTACATCATAGACATCTAACTCAACTACACATCTGCGAAGAACATGATCAGGGCACAATTTAAATAAAAGATCATTAATCCACTAAAATCTGGAACTTTCACAAATCAACCTCTTTTTTTGTTTATGACTGAAGTGTGCAAGATCAAAAAACCATGGTGGATGAATTGATATTGCAAATAAATGTTCATCTGGAAATTTTTCATCCATTGGTTCTTGATAATCCTACAATACAATTTTGGAAAAAAAATCAGCTATAACATTATCTTTTCCATGCTTATCTATGATAGCAACATCAAATTCCTACAACAACAATAACCATCTAATAATGCATCCACCTACTATAACCTTGTTCATCAAATATCTAATTGCAACATGGTATGTATGTCATAAACTTTGTAACCTGTAATATAATGCCTGAATTTGTTTATTGCGTATACTACAGCTAAAAATTCCTTTTTTGTTGTATAATTTCTTTCAGTAGGATTTAAATTTTTGCTAACATAATAAATTGCATGCATGGCATCATTTTCATCTTTTTTTTCTAACACTCCTCCAATGGCTAGATTGGATGCATCAACATGTATGTGAAATGGTTCTCCCCAAATAGGTCCTTTAATGATCAGAGAAGTTGTTAAAGCTATTTTGATTGTCTCAAAATATTTTTGATAATCTTCTGTCCATACAAACTCCTCTTCTTTCTTGAGCGATGTAAATAAGGGTCCAACAATTTTACTAAATCCTTCTATAAATCTTTTGTAATATCCAACATTCCCAAGAAAACTTCAAACACTAGTTTGGTTCTTAGGGATTACAATGTTCTGTATGATCTCAACTTTCTTGGGATCTACCTTTATCCCCTCTTTTGAGATGTGATGTCCCAGAGCAATACCCTTTGTCATCATTATTGAACTTTTTTCATGATTTAAGGACAACCTGTGGTCTTTACATCTCTGCAAAACCTTTTCTAAGTTTTTAAGGGCCTCCTCAAATGTTTTTGCATGAATAGTAAAGTCATCCATATATACTTCAACACACGTAGTGGTGAAATATGTAAAGATAGCAAGGAATGCTCTTTGAAAATTGGTTGGAACGTTACACATTCCAAATGGTAAAACTGTATAAGCATGTGTACCCCAAGGATAGGTAAAAGTAGTTTTATCTTGATCTTCATGAGCTACTTGGATCTGGTTGTATCCACTAAAGCCATCAAGAAAAGAGAAGTAATTGTTTCCTGCTAGGTTATCAAGTACTTGGTCAATGAATGACAATGGGAAAGGGTCCTTCTTTGTGGCTTTATTTAATTCCCTATAATCTATGCACACTCGCCATTTACCATTTTTCTTTGGTACAATAACCAATGGAGAAACCCACTAACTATCAGATATTGGGTAAATGAATCCTACTTTGAGCAACTTCTCTATTTCTTGTTTAACAATGTCATGAAGAACATGATTGATTCTCCTTTGACCTTGTTTGATTGGTCTTACATCTTTAGTGTATATATGATGACTACAAATTGAAGGATGAATTCCTCTCTTATCTGTATACTCCCAAGAAAATGCTTCAGTGTGTTTTTCTAAAGTTTCTTTCAATTCTTTTTCTTGTGTTGGGGATAAAGATGAATTGATGTTGAGAGGTTTATCTCCAGCTACTTGAATTTATTTAGTTCCATTTTTAGAATCCAGGGAATTTCAACAAGTGTATTTAGAGAACAAGAGTGTTGATGTAAATTTGATTGAAAATTTCCTTTCTCAAGTGGATTTTTTTTAGGAGTAGTCCTTTGTTCTTCACACTCTTCAATATGTTCAACTAAGGTAACCATAGCTAACTCAACAATTCCATCACCTTCTGATTCTATATCCTCGTCAACCCAAAGTTGAATGTTTGGTTGAATTGATGGTTGCGTTGGTGGAGAAAGTGGCAATTCTTTTTGTTTCTGACCATTTGAAATGATCATACTTCCAAATTCTATTAAGGCAGCAGTAGTAGGTAACCATGGTCAACCTAAAATGATTGGATAACCAAAATATTTCTTTCTGGCTTTAAGAACTAAAAAGTCAATTGGATAATCCCATGTGTCAATGGTGACCATGATTTCTTCTATGATACCTTCAGGTTTGGTAGTAGATTGGTTGGCTAATTGTAAAACAATTGTTGTTGGATGAATAGTTGTCATTCCTAATAATTCAACAGTATCAAATGTGATAACATTTATGGCATCTCCCATATCAATTAGAACATCATATATCTTTATTCCATTAATACTTAGTGTTATTACAGGACTACCAGGATCATTATATTTATGTGGAAGCAATCTTCTTGATAACACATCAGTGAGTTTTGTCCTTATTTGAATTGTGGAAGGTAATTTATTTTTCCTCCTTGGAGTTTTCATGCAAAGGGATTTAACTAACTGATTTATCTCTAGTATGTCTTTAATGGCCTATAACAGTGGTATTTCAATGTTATTCTTCTTCAACTCTTGAAGAAGTTGAGAATCAACTACATTCATATAATTGGATTGAGAGATTTTAGGAGTGAATTTTTCTTCCTTCAATCTCTCTGGGTAAGGTTCTTGATTGATGGTTTGTTCTTCCTCCAAGTTTTGTTTTTCTGCTGAATTCTCGTTATCTTCCCCTCTTTCTTGAACTTTCTCTGCTAGTGTAGATTGAACAGTTTGATTTCTCAACTGAATGTCATTAGCGTCAATGGCGTTCAAATTAGGGGGGTTTGCATCATTACGAGTATTTCTTGGATCTATAACTGGTTGAGCTAGCAATTGAGGCTAATTCACTTGGTCATTAGTAGGATTAGGGGCATTGATTGCTAGAGGTGTTTGTCCCCAGGGACATTTTTGGCCCTGATTTTTCCAAGGTTGGAACTATGTTTGATTTTGAGAGGGCTGATTTGACTACCACTGTGGCTATTGATTAGCTTACCATTGTGACTAGTTCTATTGGGGATTCATCCATTCAGGTTGAACCCAATACGTAGGTGGTCGCGGTTGATATGGAGGGATCCATTGGTTCTAGTTTTGCCAAGGGTTTTGATTCCAGTTAGATGTGGAACCATACTGTCTTTGATTAGCATTGTACCCTGTGTTTTGAGGTCTCTGGCCAACATAATTGAGCTCCTCCTCTACCATAGGTGATTTCTTCAGATTTCTCTTAATCCTAGCCAAAAGATTATAGGAACTTGTTGAGTGTTGTTTCTCACAAATCTCATAGATATCAACTTGATTCAATGGACATTCTCTTAAAAGGTGTTTTCCCCTACACTTGGAGCAATAAATAGACAAAGGTTCAATGTTCTTCTTATCTCCTTCTGTATTGGTGAATGAGATGCTTCGTGAACATTGCCAGCGATGGTATGGTTGCTGGATGGTTTCTGTCGCCAGTGCCAGGTCGGTGCCATATTGGCGGTGAACGCCGGTGATCGATTTGGTGTCGATAAAATCCTTATGTACGAGCAATTTCGCCAGCTACATCGCTTGCTCAGCTTAGCTTAATCTTGGTATTTGTCCAAGAATTATGTTTCCATTTGCTGCCAAGTTCCAATTGTTCCAGCTCCTAAAGCCATGAACCATCGTAAAGCTGACTCTTTCAAAGTAGAAGAAAATAACTTCAGCTTCTAGTTATCATTTGTGTAATCGAAGGTCTGGCATAAAAAATTGAACTCAAAAAGCAATTGATCAGGATCTTATGAAGTTTTTCACCTAAAGGTAGGTAAAACCAAGGGTGAAATATTCTTCATAGGAGGCTCACCAATCTGTCTTTCAGGATTTATAGGATATGAAAAGGTCCTATTTGCTAGGGGATGTACTAGTTGGTCACCCATTTCTTCTTCTTGAAATGGATCTCTATTTTCTTCTTGATTTTTAATATGATGTTCTTGATTATCTTTTTGATCTTTGACCTAGTATTGTTGAATGTCTTGTTCCTAATCAAAATCAATATTTCTTCAAAATCAATGTTTTGTGAAGAAACCTCCCTAGTTGGTCTCTATTTCATCTCATCCATTATTCATATCTCTCTTCCTTATCAACACTAAGGCTTCACACTAAATAGCCAGATCTTTTAATTCCCTGACAACGATGCCAAAAATGATGGGCAAGGTTGTTGATGTCACAACTTGCATCATTTAGTCAATTAATTATCAAACCGGGTGTGTCTCAGAGCTATATGCAATAAGGATGTTTGTCACGGACTTTTGGGGGGGTTTGCACTGTAAACAGTGACTTCAGGTGTCGATTTGGCTCCTTCAGGAGCTTTCAGGAGCTCCCAAGAGCTGAACTTTAGCAACTAATTCTTAAGGATTAATTCTATCTTACTTCCTAAAATTTAAAGTTCTGTCGACTTATTTCTAACTTCATTTGACTTGATTGAGACTGATTCATGGAAAAGACTAACATTTATCTTAATTCTTAATCTAGAATTTGAAATCCAAATTTAATTCTAATTTATTTCGAAAGAAATCTATCTTAAGATTTGTTGGAAAATAAATACTATTTTAAAGAGCATAAATGAATTGCAAGGAAATAATGATTAATCTAGAAAACATAAATACTAATTTCCATGAACATATTTCCAACAAACTTCAATTCCATCTTTCCATAAGTTCCCAACATTGCTTCAATTAAACTTAACAGATAATTACCAAACTTAATTCTTGCAAACAACATCTAAAACTAATTAACTTAATAAACTTTACAACGAATCTAACAAACCATTCTAACTATGATAAACTAAACTTAAGAGCGATTCAAACACAATTGCTGAAAATGATTCAAACTAACTTAACATTCCAAATTTAACATCTAACACTTCAGATTTAATATTCATGAACAAAAATAACATAAAATTAAAAAATACCAAACAAGATCGATTCCTATGGTTGAGCGGGCCTTGCTCTTCCTCCGATAAGATCTCTTAACACAGTAATTCAAGTTAACTTCTTATCTTCATTCAAATTGATCAAATTGGGACGTAGAACAGAGTATTGCAACCATTACAAGATTTCTAGCTGAAAATTATCTAACTCCTATCTAAATCCGAAACATGGATATTTATAACTATATCCTTATTGAATTCACAACATGGCATTAACTGCCAAGTTTCAAGGCGTCTAAACTAAATATTTATATAAAACTAAAGAAGAACTAAAATAGGACTGAGAATAGACATAGAGAAATATGCCAGATCAGTGCTAGAACTAGAAGTTCCTAAACTGACTACAAAGAAGTTGATTTAGACTTGAGTGATTCATCATCCAGTTGGGCCGATCTCAATGGCGTGATTATTTTCCTTGATTAAATAGGGAGTTTAACTTCATCATCAGTATTTTAAATACCCTGAATAAAACCCTTAAGAAAAGGATACCAATTATGGTAGTAAAATATTAGCACTACATAATTAATTCATCAATATCATCATAAAAGCAACACATTTAACATAAAGCATTACCTCAAATATATCTACCAAATTAGCCAAACAAAAAAAAAGTAAGTAAATATATTAGTCTATAGTCTACCGTCAGTCATGTTAATTAACAAAAATAACAAGTCTTTTAAACATAAAATTATTTATATGAAAGTATCTCAAAGCCTCTCATCACTCTCCATGAGGCATACTCTATTATTTCTCCATCCTCATTAAGGATTTTGGGTACACCTATTTCTTCCATATCCCTGAAAGCTTTCACTTTACTTTGTAGTTGCCCACCAATTCTTTCATGGAAACCCGTGACTTCCCCAATGGTTTCAATTCCTTTGATCATATTAGGAATATGTGTTGGAGCTTCAGAGTCTCCCTTTGCATTTGTTTGAATCTCCTTTAGACTGTTCAATCTGCTGCTCCACTTGTTCTGAGTGCTCATGAAAAATTTCCATACGCTACATGGATACCCTTATATGTTAACCATGCGGTTTCTTCCTTAAGAGCAACTTTGGACCATCTGTCACTTAGGATACCTTCAGCCATATCTTTAGTAATATTTCTCATGCCTTCTTGAAGCTTATTCTTTCTAACTTAGTTGCTTGGAGCTCCTTTTTCTATGCATCAATCCTCAATTTCAAGGTATCCTTATCTTATTGAGAATTACCAGATGGAGAAGTAGGAAAGGTCCTTTGAATTACCTTGACCATAGTGGCTTTCACTTTATTATACTCTTCAACTAAATTGTTGTGTTTCTCCAATAATTTCATATATCTAGTCGGAGAAATTTCTGCAGTGTCATTACTCAACATAGCCATTGTTGATGGTGTTTTCTTCACAACAACTTAGACATAATATAATATCCTATCTCTCTTCAAAAGTAAATCTCTATCAACAAGCCTCAAGAGATAACCCCAAGGTCTTTAATGCCAGGTCTTAACAATGCATAAACAACTCAAATAATATGTGAAAATGCTGGTAATCACAAAGGGACCTTACTACAAGCAAATATTGAATCTTCAAACTTATCAAATCTAGCAATGTGGTGATACCTTCAATCCAAAATCTAACCCAAATAATAAAAGAAATAGCAAAAGATAAGGGTTTCAAAGAGACTTCTAAAGTTAACACTAATCCTAAGATTAACAATGGAAATGACAAAATATTTGAAATGGACCAATCCCTTAGAAACTAATTCCTGCTTGACCCAGATGAATTTGCAATCTTACAGAAATAGTGCAATCTTAAAAGGCATGAAATATTTTTAGATCATGAACATTCATCCAAAACAACCCTATTGCAATTGAAATGAATAGACATTCACAACTGAACTAAGCATAATGAATATCAAAGTCCAGGCTAACTTTGTAAAGCAACTAACAATTAGCTAGCTGCCAAAAGTATGGACTAGAGATTGTTGCAACACTTCAAGCATCAAATCATAAATACCATTAAATCATCTTAAGGACATAAATATGTGATCGTGAAGTCTTCCCAAATGAGCAGTAATATTAAACATGTAAGAGACTCATAAACAACTAATACCTCAAGATTAAGTCCTGATGTATGTCCTCCTCTCTCGATGGAAAAATATGAATGCAAGGAATGCAATTTTTTGGCTAAGTATGGCTCAAATGGAAATTTTGCAAGAGTTTGGTTAGCACAATGATCAACCCCCCAAATGAGAGAAAAAAGGGGGTATTTATAGAGGACGGTTGAGATTCATCCAACAAGGTCAAGATGAAGGGCTATGGTGAGTTGAGAACTCACAAGCCCTCACATCTTGACATGTGGAATGTGAGATGGCTTAGGGATGGTGATGTGTAAATGAGGTGGAAGGAGGGTACATGAGGTGGAAGAAGGACAAGTACTTTGCAAGTACCTTGGGGAATGATAAGATTTTCTCAAAAGGGAACTTCTTGTCCCCAAGTGGGAATGAAAGTGACTTTTGAGAAATTTTAGAATTCCTCAAAAATATCCATGGGAAAAGGGAAAGTAGTTGGAGAAATAAATGTGAATTAAAAATTCACATACTTGCAAGAATCTCATGGACAAGACAAGGTTCCAAAAAGGGAAGCCTTTTTCCACATGTGACTTGATGTGACAAGTCAAAAGATTCTAGAAGGTGCATGGGAAGAGGAGATTCTAGGAGAAATAAATGTGAATTTAAAATTCACATGGGAAAGAGGTTCAATACCAAGAAAGGAAAATGAAAAGGTTGACTAAAAAGGTATGCTAAATGTGGCTAATGACCTTGATTAAGGTTGTGCAAACACATGATTAAGGTAATTAACTAAAGATTAGAAATAAGTGGAAAATGTTGGAGGATGTGACACATTCTAACCATAAATTAATTAATTAATTATGATTAGAAGAGGGTTAGATGGCTAAGAAGAGTTAGAGACCAACTTGCAAAAGTTGGAGGATGTGACAATGAGAGAGAAAATGAAGAATTAAAAAATTAGCTTAAATTCAAAGAGGTTACATGACTAAATTAAATAAAGTGGTATATTTATTTAATTTAGAGAGGAAAGAAGGTAAAATTATTTAATTATTAAATTAAATAATTTAGGAACCTTATGCAAATGATGTAATATTAATTAATATTGACAAAGTAGATGAGTAAAGGGATGAATAAGGAGACAAATTTGACCATATGGAAGTGGTCAAATTTGGATGTCTAAAATATCAAATAAACTTAAGCAATTTCAAAAGATAGAATCACAAGAACCATTCCAGATAAAATAACACAAGGACACCAAATCACAATGCCTTTTCTTGCATTAAATCATCCAAAGTAGCAACAATTCCAGTCTTCTATTACAACACTTTCTTGAAAATAACCTAATTCCTAACTCCTTGCTCTAATGCTTAATTCACTCCAATGTAAAACTATCTAGCTAGCTCTTTCAAATGAGGAAATATCCCTATTTATAGAGATTACATCTTATGTTGGCCCAAATAGGGTTAAAAAAAATAGGCCCCAAAATAAGTCAGCCAAGAAGAATTCAAAAAAAGTGAAATGTGCATTAAATGCATTGTTCCATCTAGGTCGGCCTAGGATCTCCAACATGGTTTGATCCAATGCATGTGAAGGGTGAAGAGGAACAATGGGGAAGAAAAAAAATTGATGAGGCATTGCATTAACTACTCTCCCCTTTGTCCTTTTCTCACTCTACTTTATCCTGCACCATCAAAAATACCTTCTCCAAGTCGGCTATAGGTGGAATAACCAACACCTTAATTTTCCTCTTGATGGATTTGATGTCCTCTCTTGACTGCTTAACGACCTTATCCCAATCCACCTTTAGGGTTTGATACTTATCCATCACTGCAATGTATGTGGCTACATCATCTAACTGGTGTTCAGTAACTGGGCCATCATTGATTGGAGAATATACATCTCGCCACTATTTCCTGAGTTGCTCTAAATTCAAATGTTTTGGTGCAAACCTTTTTCTTCCTGTCATAACTTCAAAGAAGGAAATGCACTTGTTATAGATTTTAGTCAGGGCATCCTCAATTTTCTTTCCTTGATTATGCACTTTCTTCAAAACCCTTTTCCTTATTTGCAAAGCTTCGTGCCATTCCCAAGGTTTTGCAACTTTGGAAGAAGGAAGAATTACATCACTTACCAGCTTGTATTCAGTATATTCCATGATGGTCTCGGTCTTCTACAACAAAAGATCAACATACTCCTTTTCTTGAGCTAGTACATTCTTCAACCACTCTATTGATATCATAGTATCTCCACCAGTTGACAAAATTTATTTAATTGCATCATCGCCCTTGGTTCCTACCCCTTGCAACCAGTTCAGTGTGGCATGTGTAGTGGTCTTCATCTTCTCCAACTAAGTTATTGTCTCCTTTGGTAGAAAACTTGTTGTAGATGATGAGATGATTTGGCTAATGGATTGCAAGGGTTTCATCAAATCCTACCAATACCTCTTTAGTTTGTCATTCTCCTTCAAATCTTTCTTAGCTTGCACCTCTTTCTTCAATTTTCTCAAAATAGAAACATAGGAGCCTTCAAATTCTTCAACCTCCTATATCATGGAAGTGGGTCCCAAGCTAATATTTTGCACACTGTAATCTCTGCCGGCGACTTCATCCTTATTCTTATTTGATACAGGGGTGGCAATGTGAATCACCTTGTTATTGGCTTCATCTCTCTCAATATTGGAGATAACCCTGGCTTTCTTCTTTTCTTTTCCTTTTCCTATGTTTTCCAGTAATTCATCCCAGTTGGGAGGAGTATCATCCACCATAATTTGTTTACTCTTTAATTCCTTGTCCAGCCAAGTAGGAATAGTGGAATCCGACTGCACATTACCTTGTCTAACCACATCCTGTTTCCCCTTGGAGGAATCCATATTTAGATTTTTCTCATCAGGAATCTCTTCAGTTTTATCTTCACTTCCCTTTCCTAGATTCTCTTTAGTTTTATCTTCACTTCCCTTATCATGTTCTTCTTGTTCATGCACTGGTGAAGGGGTCTTGATTGGCACTTCCTCTCTCTATGGAGGTCTATCTTCTTCATTTTCTGCAGGTGAATCTTCATAAGTCACCAAAGGGGACTACAATATCTTCTCAATCTATGCCTCTATATTATAGAGTTCACCCTCCTTGAATCCTTCCATTTCCCCATCTTGGTGATCCTATGCATCCTTAGATTCACTTGGTATATTATGAGTTTCATGAGAAGGAGGGGCATTATCATGTTCTGTGACAAGGACAGCTAAGGGGACACTTTTCTTTGGCACACCACCCTTGGGAGAGGGAGTTCTTGATCTTCTTGTGTACACCTGTGTTTTCTCTCCTGAACTCTCCACACTCACTACTGGTGGGCCAGTTTCATCCCCTGCCTTGGAAGATTTTTTCTTCTTCTGAGATAATCTCACTATTCTTCTTCTCTTAGGCATATAAG